>RJWH01004163.1:0-119118 GCA_004363575.1 Solenodon paradoxus | reverse complement strand
TGAGGAAGAAATACATGGGGGTATGAAGCTGAGAATTCAGACGGATTAGTGTGAACATGCCCAGGTTCCCTATGATGGTGAACAAGTAGATCCCAAGGAAGAGGTAGAAGAGGGGCAGCTGGAGCTCTGGCCCATTTGTCAATCCTTCAAGAATGAACTTGGTTACTGTAGAGTCATTTTCTGCCACCATTTTTTTTTTTTTGGGTTAGGAGCCCTGTGGATATAAGAGAGAAGATCCCATGAAAGATTATATATATATATGTATGTATATGTGTATCTATGTATGAATGTATATATATTTTTGAAACCAAAATGATTTTATAGATTGAAAAATTGGGGAAATTGTGAAATGCAGATTAATCTGAGTAAAATTAAGCTATTGAGGAAAATATTGAAATTGATTACCCTCTACTGTGCTAATAAGAGTCAGTAAGTTTTCTGATTTGATCAGTGATAGCAATAGGTAGAAGTGGAACTATAATATAATGTATCTCACAGATTATGAATAGAATGATTTTTGTGGAAAATGGGCATTTCCTTTGACCTGTCTTTTGCATACCCTTAAATTCTGGTATCCTTGGTAGTCAGTCTACCCTTGGCCTGTATGTCTGCTCATATCATATGTGTCTTCTATAGTAATCATTATGTCTCATGTCCACTTAATCATTTTTCTATTTTTATGCTGATTTTCAAATGACTACTTAGGTTTGTCCATTTTTAGAGTGAACCTTTGACCAATGCATGGAAGACTTAGCTTATGTTAATTATATATGTATATGTCCCCAGCCTACCTTGAAAGGATTTTGGTTTGTCTATGTCAAAATTGTAATTTAAAATTGGTATTGAGAAGCAATACCTGTCACTTTGAGACAAATAAAGTATAGGGAAAAATCTGCATAGGACTAGTCACACTACATCCTATACCATAATAGTGTTGCCTGAGTAATAGATAAGAAAAGCAAGTGAGCAGGGGTCACTAAATGGGCTTATAGCAGTGGAGCCAATAACTAATCTGTTCCTCAGAGAGTTAACATTCCAAACTGACTGCCACATCCTCTCTTTGATGCATGGGACCTCCTGTAGATAAACACATGGTCTCTTTGTTCCTTTTGTCCTTGTAGTACTTCATTATAAAAGTAAATATCACACTCAGGGGTGGAGATTTAAGATGCTAATGAGATGTGATGTGTGTGTTTGCATGTGGGCCTATAAAGGACTATGTCGAATAAAGGCAGTACCAATCCTATAAAAGGAATCACTCTACCCTTGATGAGAAATATATTCCCCTTTACCTTCTTCCTCACTGCTGTAAAGTAAAAACCTCACTTTAATTTCTAAAATGTTTCTCTTTGCTTTTTTCTAAATTCAGGGAACCAAGTAAATGGATGTCTTATAACAACAGGATGTGGAGTCATATTGTGATAATTTTTCCTCAGTTCTCCTTTCAGCTTAATGAGAAAACAAAGAATACCTAATTTATATTAACAGTATTTTTCTTCTGATAAATTACTGGCTAGAACTAATTTGGTAGACATTGCCAAGTGCTTACTATGTGGCAGATTTCAAGATGGAAAATAATTTTCCTGATGTTGGCTAAAGTGTCCTGAGTTCTAACAAGATTGGTCATTTGAAGAAATGACCTTAAAAAGTACTTGATTTCAGACAACTAACACGCTTACTCCTTTTTTTCCTTTAAAAATATTATTATATATTCTTTCTTTTTTTCACAATGCTATGTTTATGAACACCTGTTAAATCAAAAAAGGGTCGGTCAAACTTGCAGAGTGAGTATGAACCAGGCAGGTGGTCCCACAATTAGATGGAGCATATTTTAAGAGCTGTGACATCACTGAGGTCCTCAAGAGCAAAGAGTGTAGAGAAAAAAATTGGTCAATAGATACTCAGAATCAGAAAACTTGAACACTGAACACCAAGTTTTGTAAATGCCTTTAACAATGTATCTTGCTTATATCCTCTCTTACATATACATGGGAAAGATATATTTAAAAAATGCATATCTAAAATATGAGTTTAGTCACCAAATGTACGATAAAAACATTTGCAACTAAAAAGCACTGAGTTCTGTAAACCTAAATTAATTGTATTTTTAATTAAAAATATTGAGTAATAGTGAAAAAGTACTGTAGTCCTTAGTGTCTGTGATTCAATTTAAGGATGAGTTATGGATGAGCAAAGAAGAGTTCCATGTGAGTGCAAAAATATATGACATAATCTGATGGGTTCATAACAATCATTCAGAATAGTTAAAAGTTAGTGAGTAGATGTTTATTTTTACACACAAAGGATGAATTCTTACTGGAAATCCCTTTACACATGAACAAGGAGAAAATCAGAAAAATTATAGGAACCATTTTTGTTATTTTTCAATATAGAATCCTGAGAAGAGACAACAATTTGAGTCTAATGATGGCATCAACCTGCTTGACTATGAATTTTATATGCTACATTTCAGGTGGCCAAATGAAGATATAGTTCAATGTTATCTAACTGAAGTGTTAGAGATCAGTATTTGGGGAGATATTGGTGCTTAATTGATAAGTGGAATGTCCAGGAGTATGGACATTTCCAGAGATATGCAGATGAATTTCTGTGTCTGGATATGCACATCATTGGAATAAAACTCTATGACCAAATTGAAAAATATTTGAAAAGAGAAGATAAAATAATTCCAGTAGTCTATGAAACATTTGAAATTATTTGCCTTTCCTCCTGGCAAAGTGAAAAGACCTAGAAATACACACAACTTTAGGTGTAGACTTTGGAAGAGTAAAAATGCTCTGAGCCTTTCTAACAAAGCTTAAAAACAAGCCTTCAAGCAGTCAAAAATATGTAAGCAATGTAGCTCTGTCTGATAAAGTCTAACACTCTTCAAAAGAATGTAACAAAATCTATCACTCAATGAGAAAAAGTCACAATGTGGCATCTAATCAAATATACCAGTCTAAGAAGCAGGAAAATATCAACAATGGAATGAAAATCATTTAGCAGAAATAGAACCAGAAATGACATCAGCAATAGAATTAATACACAGGGACCATAACATAACTCATATTGACTTACAACATTCCTGAATGAAAAGGAGAATGTAAAGAGAAAAGAAAAGTGTAATGGAGACACAAATGGATTTTTATAGGTGAAAATATAATAATTAAATAATAAATACTTGATCGGGATGAATAAGAGATAATACACTGCTGAAAAATTATCCACAAATTTAAAGATATAATAGAATAAACTCTCAATTGAAGTATAGAGAAGATAAAGGTAAAAATATAAACAGAACACCAAAGATTCATAAGTAATATAAAACATTAACATAACTGATTTGGAATCCCCAAGTGAGAAAGAAGTAAAGAAAATATATGAAAAAAAGAACGCTGAAAAAATTCAAAGTTAAAGAAAAAATTGAACCTGCAGATATAATAAACTCAATGGACCCCCAGATAAGTCTGCTGCCTTCAGCTGGTGCAATCTACATACATCCTAGGGTCCCAGGCTCATGAGAGAGGGCCAGAAGAACAACCAACATGAACAACTAAATACAATAAATACAATCCTTCAAGCTCGCTCTCTCTCTCGCTAAAAAACAAAAAAATGATACCATACCAACAAAAATAGTAATTAAATTGCTGAAAAGAGAAAAACATAGCTATATTGAAAAAAAATGCATTACAAATACAGAAATAAGGCAAAAATTATTGTAGTGACCTAATCAAGACTATACATATGAAAAGTTAATATATAGCATACTTAAATTATAAAAGAAAGAATTCAACTTATAATGCTATATCAGAAAAATGTCTTTCAAAAATAAAGATGATTTTCAAGGAAATTCTATGATAATCCTTTACCATCTATTCTAAATTATAAGAAAATTTAAAAGAAGCTTTGATGATGATGTGAAAGAAAGGAAAATCCTTGTACACTGTTGGCAAGAATGTAGATTGGTGTGGGCACTATAGAAACAGTGGATATTTCTCTAAAAATTAAGAGAAATACCTTATAATCTCATTCACTTCTGGGTATTATCTGAAAAATACAAAAAGTAATTTGAAAAGATATTTGTACCCCTATGTTAATTGCAGCATTGTTCACAATAGCTGAGATTGGAGACAACCTTTATGCTCATCAATGGATGAAAGATAAAGATGTTCTATATATACACAACAGACGATTACTCAGTTATGAAAATGATGAAGTTTTTCAATTTTAAATCAGATGGACCTTGATGAGATTATGCTAAGTGAAATAAGTCAGAAAGAGGATATATACTGTATGATATACAAAGCAGGTGAATAAACAAACAAAACAAAACTCTTAAATTCTCATAAGAGAATAGTGGTCAGGAGATACTGAAAGTAGATATAGTTAATACACCATTAGTGGGGATAAAATACAATCATCAAATACTCATTCCAAAACAAGGTAATACAAAGTAGAATAAAGAACAATTGGTAGAAGTAGGAAACATAGCAAAATGATAGATTTAAACTCAAAAACGTCGATAATTGATTTAAATAAATGTTGTAAATTTTCTAATTAATATGCTGAGATTGAATAATGGGGTAAAAGGTATCATCTAGCTTTATACTTTTCTAAGAAACTGAATAAACTTAAAGACACTTAGTGAAAATTTAAAAGTGCATAAATATATACTTTGCAAATATCAATGAAAAGAAACCTGAAATTAGTATATCAGCATTAAACAAATTAGCCTTCATATCAAGTAATACTACTAAAAAAAGAGGGACATTTTTTAATTAGCTGGACTCCCCTTTTCACTAATTAATTGAAACTAATAGAAAAATTAGTAAGGACAGAGAAATATCTTGCAACTGATAGTTTTAGAACAATTCACCCAGAAGCAAAACAAAGCATCATCTTTTCAAGTTCAAACAGAACACTTTTCAAGATAAAAACTTTCCTGGGTTATGAAATAATTGAGACCTTAAAAAAAGTTGAAATAATATAGAAAATGTATATATACTGAAACAGACACAACTATAAGTCCTTTATGGGGAGACACCTGAAAATTCCCCAAATATTTGAAATTTCAATAGCATATTCCTAATTAACACAAGGTCAAAAAAGTCACAAATTATATTAGAAAAATTAATTTGGAGAAGAATGAAAATGATGATGTAGGTATTGAAGAAACTGGGGAGCTGCTCAAGCAGGGCTACGAGGCAAGAAAGATTACAAGATTTGTTAGTGCAGAAGGAAATTCTAAATAAGTAACTAGGGTTTCATCTCAAAATTCAAAAAAGAAGCAGAATTAAAGGAATAATATAGAAGGGCATGAAAATTCATAAAACAGGAACAGAATAAACTATTGAAGGAAATCAATGAAACTAAAATTGACATTTTTAAATATCAATAAAATGATATATATATATATGCTATATATTGAGGAGCGAGAGAAAGTAGAACTCGTTCTAAAACTCAGAATTTACGACCCTCAGCCTGTTCTGACTTTCACTACTCCAAGCTGTCTTACTCTGATTTATATTTATGTAACACTTTGTTATTATATTTTAAGCAAACTTAATTGAACACATTAAGCTAGGGAGGGATCTTATTTCTGTATTTTCGGAACAATTTAAAAATTGCAAAGGCAGTAAATATGCCTTATAGAAAAGTAAATCAGTAGACAGGGAAAATTAAAAACCTCATATTCTAGCTACCAAGAACCTAATATTAATATGTATATTCTACAAGATCTTTTTATGCATATATGCAGTTATATCTATCTATGTATCTATTTATGCATCTATCATCTATCTACACACAACGTTTTTAACTTAAAAGGGGCAAACTTTCCATGCTACTTTGCAATGTTCTTTCTTGTGTTGCCTGGAGGGACACTGGCTCACTCGCTTAGCAACTACAGCATCAACTGTGCTCATGTGGGATTGAAGAG
The DNA here is from genome assembly GCA_004363575.1 of Solenodon paradoxus. Taxonomy (NCBI): domain Eukaryota; kingdom Metazoa; phylum Chordata; class Mammalia; order Eulipotyphla; family Solenodontidae; genus Solenodon; species Solenodon paradoxus. The sequence goes on along the minus strand of RJWH01004163.1, from coordinate 113,177 downwards.
AGGAAGTCTGCATTACCATAAATCTCATGCCTTCAAGTACTGACAGTGAGGTGTTTAATCTCGGTAACCAGTTATGCTAGAGTTTTGAATTGTTTCAATTTTTAATAAAAGGTTAAGTTTATCTAGATTAGCCACAAACAAATGTCTTGTATACATCTTTCAAATATGAAAAGAAACAGAAATAACATTAACAGTAATCAAAGCTTTTATGTAACAGCCCATTGTTATGGAGCATAAATCTGATTTGCCTCTTTTCATGTTGTATAGAAAATTGTGGGCAGTAGAAAGCTGACTTTTATTCCTGTAATGTTTTAGCTAAAATATATATGATCCACAAATTTTTTTTAATTTAATCAAGTCATTGAAGTCATCAGAAGCTCAGAACAGTACTCAGAATTACATAGAAAACTATATTTCCTTTTCAAGTGTGGAAAACAGCAGTTTGAAAAGAAAGATATGATTGGGAATAATATATGTAACAAACCTGCATTAGAAATGGGAATTGTGGAAGTTATTATAGTCTCATATAATTTTTTAAAATTATACATAAATACCTGTGTTGAGAACAACAGGAATTCTGTCACCTGGAAATCTTAGTTGGTACTCTGTTTTCAGAAAATGAGAAAAAATACCAGAAAGTAGGAAGTCACCAGATTCATATCTCTTTCCAGTCAAAAAGTCAGCACTGTCATAAGTTAGTTCTCTGACATTGTGAGTGTTAGATTTGTTTACATATAGCTAGAATCTCTCCTGAGATGTCCCATTCAAGAAACGGGGTCCTCTTTACAGGGGCAATTAGTTTGCTTTACCCTTGCACTCTGAATGATGGTTTGCCTCCCATATGTGTTAATTTTTCTTTTATTGAGAAAATTACTCCGCAGCTTCAGAAGTTTGGTGCCTTGGAAGCACTAGAATATTGTTACCATGTCCACTTTAGTTGTTGCTGTCAATGTTATCATCATTTATATATCATCACCTTTGCTATCAGTCCCCACCCATGTGGTTAGCATTCAACAGCAGTCTTTCACTGTTGCGTACAAGAAACTGTATTTGTAGTTTTATCATAAGAAGACTTTATTTTATATCTTTCAACAATGAACATTTCTTTGAAAACAAATTCACTAAATTTGCTAAAAAAAGAAGCCTGTTTATGAGCCACAGTTTATTTTTTATAATTATTCCTACTGAGTTTTCTTATTTTTTAATATTTTTCCAGAATATACATAACTCTAAAAATATTTATTGAGGTGACTTTGATTTACACAATGTTATAGCCTATTTAGAGAGAGATTCACCATTCTTCACGTGTTTAACAACACATCATGTCCACCATCAGGTTACCAAAGTCCTTCATCACTGTTCTTTGAATGACCACTACCACTTGCTCCTGAACTCACCGCTTCCCCACTGGTAATCATAGTTCTGTTGTCAATGTTCAATGGTCAGATTTCGTTTCATCTGTTCCTTTCCATTGTTTCTTTATATCCTACATATAGGCGAGATCAACCAGTATCTGTCTTTCTCTTTCTGACTAATTTCACTTAGCATAGTCCTTCTAGTTCCATCCACGTTGTTGCAAATGATAGGATTTCATGGATTTTAAGAACTGTGTATTTTTACATTCTCTGTGATATCACATCTTTATTCAGTCATCTGACAATGGGCACTTAGGTAATTTCTAATTCTTGGTGATTAGTAGACAATGCTGCAGTAAACATGGAGGTTCATATGTCTGTGTGAATTAGTGTTTTTTTTTTTTTTTTGAAATACCCAGGAGTGGAATGATGGGATATGTGATTCCCATTCTTAATTTCGTGAGGTATCTCTGTACAGCTTGCCATAAAGGTTGCACCAACTTACATTCCCACCAACAGTATAAAATTGTTTCCTTTTGTCTTCATCCTTGCCAATATTTGTTGCTTCCAGACGTTTGGATACTAGTCATTCTCACAGGTGTAGGGTGGTATCACATTGCAGTTTTGATAGGCATTCCCCTAAAAACTATTGGGGAGGAGCGTCTTTTTGTGTGCCTGCTGACCATTTGTATGTTTCTTTGGAGAAATGTCTATTCAATCCTTGTGCCCAAATTAAATTTTTAAAAATATTTTATTATTATTTTTTTAAAGAGTGGAAAGGAGGAAGGGAAAGGAGGAAGAAACATCTTTATTTAGTTGTTCATTTGGATTTTTCAGGTCCCCCTGACCCCCTACCAGGTCTTGAACCTTGTCCTTGGGATTTATCTGGTTCTCAGGGCAGTTTCTCAGCACCCTAAGAGACAAGGGCAGGTCCCCATCTTCTGCTCATTTTTACATTGTTTTTCATTTTTCTGTTGTTGAATTTTATTAGTTCTTTATATATTCAAGACATTAAGTCCTTGTCAGATATATGTGTCTTTTAAAGTGTGCAATGAGATGAATTTATATAGCAAAACGATCACCATAATTGATCTAATTGACGTCTTCTTCAACTCACAGTTACTATATATTTTTCCCTTGTCATGAGAATACGAAGATCTACACATTTAGCAAATTTTAAATGCACATACAATATTTTTGACCATAGTGGCCATACTGTGTATTAGTTATTTATCTTATAATTGAACATTTGTACCCTTTATTTGTAGATCTCTCTCCCCAGGAAACTACTCTACAGTCCCTGGATCTACCATTCTTAGATTTACAGGTAAGTAAATACTAATACTACTTATATTGTTTTATTAATTTGGTTTTTATAAGTTTTGTTTTCTAGAGTCTTTAAGAAAAGATCATGGAAGCAAAATTTTCTGAGTTTTTCATCAGTTAATAGCAGTGTGTCTGTAATTTTTTATTTGAAATCAGTTTGCCTATGACTAAAATTATACTTGCATCACATTTTATTCTTTTGTACATATGAAATAGTTACTCTTTCATGCCTCTAAAAGCTTTTGTCAAAAATTTGCTGACAGTAAAACCTTATTATAGTATGAGTAAATTGGTTTATTTTGATATACTTTATTTTGATATATCCTTTTTAACATGTTTCAGTATTCTTTTTCTTTTCCAGCCTTGGGAAAATTTATTTGAACCTCATACTTTTAGTATTTGTTCTATGCCCTTGTTCTCATTATTTTCATGATCTCCCACTTTCTACCCTATTTTTTTTATTGTAGTAACTTTGTTTTATAAATGAAAATAAACTCATATGTATAGATTCCCCATACATGTAGGTTCCCCATTCCTCTGATATATGTCAGCATACTCTGCCCTCCACCAAATCACCACTGCTCAGTGAGCTCCACCACCACTTTTCTCCCACTCCCCTTCCCATTCCCTTTTGGTAATTTCACTTCTCTTGCAAGTGTCCAGTGTTGATTTTGTTCATCTGTTCCTTTGTTTTGTCTATTCAAATTCTACCTATGAGTGAGATCATCTGGTATCTATCTTCTTTTGGCTTATTTCACTTATCACAATCCCCTCTAGACCCATCCATATTGATTCAAATGACAGGATTTCATCTAAGTGCTGTGCAGTATTCCATTGTTTATATACACCACACTTTTTTTTTCATCAGTTCATCAGATATTGGGCAATTAGCTTATGAATAGGGCTGCAACAAACATGGGTGTGCATACATTTCTGCTAATCAGTGATTTCTGTATCTTTTGGGTAAATACCCAGAAGTGAGATGGCCAACTCATATGGGATTTCCATATTCAACTTTTTGAAGAATCTCCACATGGTTTTCCATAGGGGTTCCACCAATTTGCACCCCTACCAGCAGTGTAGAAGAGTTCCCTTTTCTCCACATCCTTGCCAGCATTTGTTGTTTCCAGACTTTTGGATAATAGTCAGTCTCTTAGATGTAAGGTGATATCTCATTGTTTTGATTGGCAATTCCCTGATAGCCAGTGAGTAGGGACATCTTTTCAGGAACCTGCAGGCCATCTGTATATCTTCAGTAAAAATACCTCTCTATTTCCTCTTCCTACTTTTTGATCAAATTACCTTTTTTCCTGTATGAGTTCTTTGTATATTTTGGATATTGAACCCTTGTCATAAATATGGAACGCAAATATATTTTAAGAGTAAGTTGTCTTTTTGTTTTGGTGATACTTACTTTTGTGGTGAAGAAGCTTTTTAGTTTGATGTAGTCCCAATGATTTATTTTTGATTTTGGTTCCCTGGATGCTGGAGATGTGTCCCCAAAGGCCTCTCTAAGGCTGATGTCATAGAATGTCTTTCCTGTGTGTTCTTCCAAGAATTTTGTGGTGTCTGGTCTTATGTCCTAGTCTCTAGTCCATTTTGAGTTAATTTTTGTGTATGGTGTTAGAGTGGTCTAGCTTCATTATTTTGCATGTGGCTGTCCAGTTTTCCAACACCATTTATTGAAGAGACTTTCTCTGTCATATACTTTTGGCTCTTTTGTCATTGATGAACTGACTGCATATGAGTAGATCAGTTTCTGGTGATTCAGTTCTATTCCACTGATCTGTGCCTCTGTTATTCCAGTACTATACACTTGTTATCACTATCACTTTATCATATAACTCAATGTCTGGGAGTGCAATCCCTTCAGATTCATTCTATTTTCTCATAATTTCTTTGGATATTCAGGTTCTTTTGTTCTATACACATTTTAAGATTTTTTTGTTGTTGTTCTATTTCCTGAAAATAAGCCCATAGGATTTTAAAGGGGATTGCATTAAATCTGTATATTGCTTTAGGTAAAATGATCATTTTAATGATGTTGATTCTTCCCAACCATGAACAGGAAATGTCTTTCCATCTCTTGTAGCCTCTATATTCTTTAAGAAGGACATCTATTTTTCATGGTATAGGACTTTCACTTCCTTCATTAAGTATAATTCTAAGATATTTGCTTTTTTACTTCTATTTTAAATGGTGTGAAATTCTTTGTTTTCTCCTAGCATGTTGCTTGTGTATAAAAATGCAATGGATTTTAGTGCATTGATTAGCCTACCACTTTACTATATTTGTTGATCAGTTCTAGTTACTTTTTGACAGAGTTTTTAGGGTTTTCAGTATATATAACCAAGTCATATGAAAATAATGACAGTTTTACTTCCTCCTTTCCAATCTGTAGTCTTTTTATTTCTTTTTCTTGTCTAACTGCTCTGGCTAAGACCTCTCATAAGATGTTAAATAGCAGTAGTGATAGTACATAGCCTTGTCTGGTTCCTGTTCTTAGAGAAAATGCTTTAAATTTTTTGCTGTTGATGATAATGTTGACTGTGGGTTTATTGTATATGACTTTTATTTTATTTAGGTGTGTGTCTTCTATCCACATTTTATGCAGGTTTTTTAAAAAATCATAAATGGGTGTTGAATCTTGTAAAAAGCTTTTCTTATGTCTTTTGATATGGTGTTTTTTTCTCCTTGCCCTTGGTGAGGTGTATTACGTTAATAGATTTACAAACGTTGAAGCATCCTTGCTTCCCTGGGATAAATCCCATTTGGTCATGATGATTGATCTTTTTGATGCATTGTTGGATTTAGTTTGCTAATATTATATTGAGAATTTTTGCATCTGTTCATTAGAGATATTGGTCTGTAATTTTCCTTCTTGGTGATGGCTATATCGGTTTTTGGAATCAATGTGATGTTAGCCTCATAGAAAGTATTTGGGAGAGTTCCCTGTTCTTCAGAATTTTGCAAGAGATTTAGTAGAACAGGTGTTAATTCTTCTGTGGAAGTTTGGTAAAACTCATTAGAGCAATCATCCTGGGCTTTTATTTTTAAAGAGACTTTTGATTACCTCTTCAATTTCTTTGCTTGTGATTGTTCTATTCAGTTTTTCAAATTCTTCCAGGTTCAGTCTTTCTAGAGTGTGTTTTTCTAGTAATCTGTCCCTGTCCTCTAGGTAGTTTACTTTTTGGTATAGAGCTTTTCATAGTAGTCTCATTTGATGTTTGTATTTCTGTGTTATTTGCTGTAACTTATCCCTTTTCATTTCTGATTCTAGTTATGAGAGTTTTCTCTCTCTTTTTCTTTGTGGGTCTAGCCAGTGGTTGACAATTTTATTTTTTTTGAAGAACCAACTTTTGATTTTATTGATTTTCTGAATTGTGTTTTTGTTTCCTGCTTTGTTTACTTCTACTCAAATTCTGATTATTTTCTTTCTTCTAATTTTTGGCTTTAATTGTTCTCTATACTTGTTTAAAGTATAGGGTTGTATTTTTTATTTGTAATTTTTCTTGTTTCTTGAGGTAAGTCTGGACTATAGTGAACACTTAGTACTGCTTTTGCTGCATCTCATAGATTTTTTTTTAGCTTGTGGCTTCATTTTCATATGTCTGTAAGTAATCTTTATGTTTCTCTTGATTTCCAATTTTTCCTGAGTCATTTAGCAGCATATTGTTTAGTCTCTAATTAATTTGTGGGATTTCCGGCTTCTTTTTGTCACTGACTTCTAGTTTTAAGCCATTGTGGTCAGAGAACATGCTTGGTATGTATGATTTCAATCCTCGTAAATTTTTGAAACATGTTTTGTGTCCCAATACATGATCTATCCTTGAGAATGTTCCATGTGCACCTGAGAAGAAAGTGAAATCTGTTGTTATTGGATGAAGAGTTTTGGTATATATCTATTTTAGAAATCACAGACTGTTGCTGACCCTTTGTGCATTTGGGAGCTCTTATGCTCATCTGTTATTGGAGTGTTAGGTCTGTCCTAGTTTCTCCTACTGTTCTCAGCCTGGCCTGCAAAACTTTCCTCAAGTATTTTATTTTTTGGAATCTCAGGCTTGTCCAGTGTCCTGTTCCTTCTTCTGTTTTCTTTTGCCTGCTTGCTGCTAACATGTAGATTTCATATATTTGGGCTCTTTTCCCTCTTTTGTCTGCTGAATTTCAGCATTCATGGAGATAATCCTCTATATTTGTTATGTACATTGTCAGTGTTTTTAAATTTCATACTGATGTCTTCAACAAGGATTGGGTGATGTTTAACAGAAAAACACTTCCAGCATGTCCAGAATTCAATGTTTTTTATATCTAAGAAAAATATATTTATTTGAATGATATCTTTATAAGGAACATGGATTTATTTATTATATCCGTATAATACTGAATACATACACTCAAAATATATATGTATCCAGAAAATAAATTCTTAAACAATGTGATCTTCAATGTTTTCAATATACTGTTTCCTTAAATGTTAATTGCATGAGATCATGCTTATTCTATCTCAGGCATATTTTTCCTATGAGTTTATTTTTTCTTGACTTTTGTTGGTCTTTCTCTTCCTTGGCTTTCCATATTTGATATTCATAAAAAACTATTCAAAACTAGAGAATACCCCTGAATGTAACATTGATTGAGTAACTATTACTAGATTTGACATCCTATTTAAACAAACAAACAAACAAAAACTAGTGAAAATACGTAAAATTACTCTTTAAAAATCTGATAAGCGAAGTCTCTGAACTGGGACTTATGACAGAATGAAATTCAGCAAGATGAGTCTTATAATTATGCAACTTCCTTTTTGCAGGGTCTTTCCAGACCCGGCCACCAAGTGGTTACCCAAGCAGTTTAAACAAATTGGAGAAGGCATTTTGTCCTATGAATACACTGATCAGTTTGGTAGGGAAGGGAAATTGCTATTTACTTACGGCGGGGAAAAGACTATAGGTCTGTCTAATTTTCCCATGTTTATGTGGGAGCGGTGTTGGGGTAGTTGATAAGGGCAAATTACTTTCAAAAACCTTTGAATTTGGAAGTTTTAATTACATTAAATTAATAGGCTACACAGAGAGAAGGTTGATCAGGAGTGAGGGAATAATGGATTGTGCAAACCTCAGTGTCAATTATTTACCAGCTTGCTTTGTGACCAGAGAAAGTGACTATACCTGTCTAACTTAGTTTTTTCACCTGACAATTGAGATAATTAAATGAAAACATTTAGAACCTTTCCTAACAATGCAAAATCCATAAATGTTATAGGTGATTATGATGATAATGATACTGATGACAGTAATAGAATGACGGTCCATTTAGAAAATCTTGGCAGGAACAAGTAGATACAGGTTTCCTCCCCTTTCTGAAAATAGAATGTTCTTCTTTGGTATGATTTGATAGGTTATTTTTGGTTCTGGGGAAGCGCAATGATTTTATCATGAAGCAATAATAGTGTAGCCAGACCTGCAAAATAACCTCCCAAATCACACCACATAGGAAGATTCTACTTTTGAAAGCAGGAGAAGCCTGTACTAATAATTATAATGAAAGACAGACTAAAGGGAGTAATTTGGATGAGAAAGATACTATTTACTACATTTTGGTGGGTTTTAGATTTATCTCCATTTGTTTGGTGTATTCCTAAGTGCAAATAACTGTTAGTTTGGGTAACATTTTCTGTATCAAAGATGGTAAATCAGCATCTGCCCTTAAGTCGTTGTTGAAAGTTATTTTAAATTATGTTAAGTTGCATCAAAATTGGTACTTTTTTCTACAGGAAAGGTGTAGACAGGAATGAAGGCAAAGGGGCAGGCAAGCAGAAAGAGAGGAGGAAGAAGCACTTTTTATTTATTTTCATTTAATTGTTCATCTTTGTTGTTCCCCCTGGCCCTGGGTCTCAAACCAGAGTCCTTGTGATATACATGGACATGATCCAGTGGCCCAGTTCATTAGGCCAACAGGGCATGTCATAATAGGTACGTTTTTCAGAGAGGGCCAAAGATGAAAAAAAGATGATTCCAAATGCATTCATTTAGTCATGTTGAGATGTGGCTGTACTCTATTCATGTGTGTGTGTAAATTCTTAAAGGACTTCTCCCCTATATTTCTATTCTAATTTTTAACCTGAGAAAGAATATTAACATTTGCATCATAATTGATTTCTCCTCAGCGTTTTCTGCATGGCAGCCTTTACCTCCTTGTTCCTCAAGCTGTAGATGAGGGGGTTCAGCATGGGGATCACTGTGGTGTAGAACACTGAGGCAACATTTTCCTGGGCCAGAGAACTGGCCGTGGAAGGTTTTAAGTACATGAATGAGATAGATCCATAAAATAATCCCACAGCAACAAGGTGAGAGCTGCACGTACTGAAAGCTTTGGACCTTCCCTCTGTGGTGCTGATGCGGAGGATGCTGGAGACAATAAAGGAATAGGAAATAAGAACTGTAATGCTGGAGACTACGATGTTGAATCCAGCCATATAGAAATTTGTCATCTCAATATCATAGGTGTTAGAACAGGAGAGCTTCATGAGGGGCAGGATGTCACAAAAATAATGACTGATGAGGACCTCACAATAGGACAGTTTTAACATGAGGCAAATCTCTACTGTTGCATTAAGGAGTCCAACAGCATAGGCCAAAGCCACCAGTAGGGAGCAAACTTGATTAGACATGGTGATGTTGTAAAGCAAAGGGCTGCAGATGGCCACATAGCGGTCATATGCCATCACTATCAACAAATAATTCTCAGCAATGATAAGCACAAGAAAAAAGTAGAGCTGGGTCATGCACCCCGCATAGGAGATGATGTTCTTCTCTGACACAAAGTGCATCAACATCTTAGGGGTAATGACAGTGGAGTAGCAGATATCCACGAGTGACAAATTACTGAGGAAGAAGTACATGGGGGTATGAAGCTGAGAATTCAGACAGATTAGAATAAATATGCTCAGGTTCCCTATCATGGTGACCAAGTAGATCCCGAGGAAGAGGAGGAAGAGGGGGAACTGGAGCTCTGGTCGATTTGTCAATCCCTCAAGAATAAATTCTGTAACCGTAGAGTGATTTTCTGAAACCATTCTCCTTGGGTTGGAAGTCCTGTGGATAGAAGAGTCAAGACCTATCAAAGGCTTTGTATTTAAGCCTTTCAGCTGAGACATGGTACCAGCATTTGCTTGTAAGTGAAAGACCTAGAACTTTTTCCTGATTATTTATTTCATTACTTTTAATATTTTCTAGTATTCAGTTTGGGTGACTTTTTGAAAACATGAAGGTATGAACAGGAGGGCATCCTTTGAACTTTATAACCCTATTTTTATCACATATGCTGGGGTTAACTAGAAATGTGTGTTATTTCTCAGGGTTTGGGTTGAATTTTGCCACAGAAAGGGAATCTCCCTTTTCATGTACACAATCACAAAACACTACATGTAAATAAAATTGTGACGTCACCTCACATGAAAATAAGTATTGTGATTCTTAGTAAAAAACCTTACTACTTATGGAGAGATGAACCATTTTCCACGTTTAAGAAACAGATGGAGTCATAATATCAATTCCTCAAAATTTAAAGAAACCTTAAGGAATAATATTCATGGAAATACATATTTTGGAAGTATCTTCCAAATATTTAGTTGCTACACAGAAATAAGTATATGACACCCCAATTTTTCACTGAACTGGAACTCTTATTTCTGACTACACATGAAAACCACCTGGGAAGTTTTAAACAATAATGATGTCAACTCCACCTATAGTTAGTCTGATTCAATTTATCTATTCCTTTTTTCTATGCATTGAGCTTTGTATTTCTGGGTAGGCAGCAAATTTCAGGTAAAGAGAATTAAAAAATTATTTTTTATAGGTATTGTGTTTATTGGAATCAGAATAACTGTCATGTGAATAATTGGGGCAGTTAAGTGTCAAAAGTAGTTTATTCTGAAAAAAATCATGCTTCATATGAATAATTTGAGATTGATTGGTCTCTGCTGTGCTGATAAGACTTAGGTAAAATTCTAATTGATCAGTAATAGCAATAGGTGAAATAGAAATAGAATGTAACACTTTTCACAGATAATAATTAGGTGATTTAAGTTATAAATGAGTATTTTCTTTGATCTCTGTCTTTACTTACCCTTAAATCCTGGTGAATTTCATCATCAGTCTGTCCTTGGTCATTGTCTCTCCTCATACCAAATTTATCTTATTAATGATCACTATCATTCATATCACTTAATCATTTTCTATTTATATGCTGTTGATTTCCAAATTACTGCTTATTGTTTGTCCATTTTTTTTAGAATGAACCTACAATCAATGCTGAGAAGAATTTTAGCTGGTGGTAATTATATATATGCAGATATCCAAATGACTCCTTAGGTGGAATTTTGGTATATATAAGTCAAAATAGCAGGTTAAAGTTGGTCTTGAGATGTAATTTCTGTCAGCGGTGTTGCATATTATTGTGATAATTTCCCCTCATTTACCCTTTCAACTTAATGAAAAACAGATAGTATTTTTTCTTTTGAGAAGTTGCTTCTAGAAGTAATTTGGTATATTTTGTTGAGTATCTTTCAAATGGTAAATATAAGCCTCTGGAAAATCATTTACCTCAACATTTTCTAAAGTACCCTGCGTTCTAACAAGATTGGTTATTCGATCCTTAATTTTTTTAATTCAATTTATGGATAAAAAAAGAGTTTCATATGAGTGAAAAAATATGATTTAAAAAATCCGATGGGTTTCACAACAGTCATTCAGAGCAGTTAAAATTTAGTGAGCGGATACTTATTTCCACACAGGAAGCATGAACTATTAGTGGAATTGTATTTGCAGAATAAATAACAGAAAATGGTACAAAGTACAGGAAATAGTTTCCATATTTCTAAGTATAGGTTCCATAGAGGAGAGGAACAATTTGTATCCAATGATATTGTCAGTGCACCTAACTGTAGGAGTTTTCGATGCTACACTTGTGGGCAATACTGAAATAGTTCTGTAGTATCCATTGAAGTGTTAGAGATCAGGACATGGGAAATATTGGTGTTTAGATGATAAGCAGAGTGCCCAAGTGTATGGAAGTGTGCATCCGGAGCTCTGCAGATGAATTTCTGGTTATGGATAAGAATAGGATAAAACTCCATGACTAAGAGAGGAAAAAATTAAAAAGAGAAGTCCAAACAATTTCAGAAGCTTATCAACCTTTAAAATTATTTGCTTTTCCTCCAGGCAATGTGAAGGGACCTAAAAATAGACACAACATTAGATATAGACTTTGGAAGAGTAAAACTGCTCTGAACCTTTCTAACAAAGCTTAAAAACAAGCCTTGAAATGGTTAAACTTACATGTAAGTATTCTAACTCTAGCTGATAAAAGATAATACATTTCAAAAGAATATAACAAAATCTACCACTCAATATGTAAAAGTTAAAATTTGGCATCTAATCAAATATAATAAAGAAGCAGAAAAATATTAGCTAATGGAGAGATAAATCATTCAGTAAAAATAAACCCAGAAATGACAACAATGATGGGTTTAATATGCTGGGTCCATAACATAGAGATTATATTGATTATTAATATCATCAAGAATGAAAAGAACATAAACATTATATATAGTGAAGTGAAAATGTAATGAAAACCCAAATGGAATGTCTATAGGTAAAAATACAATATTTAAATAATACATACTTGGTTGGGATCAAAAATCGATAACGCATTGTTGAAAAATGATCTGCAAACTTGAATTTAAAGTAATAACTATCTACATTGAAGTACAGAGAAAAAAAGGTAAAAGAATTAGACTAATGAACAATAAAAATAATAACATAATTGCATTGAAGTCCCTGAGATGCGAAAGTAGAGTAAAAATATTTGAAGAAAATGACTACTGAAATAATTCACAAAGAAAACAAATTTTGAGCCCACAGATATAAGAAACTAGTGAATCACAGCTAGGATGATTTAAAAAAATGAAAGCAACACTATAATTAAATTGCTAAAAACAAGTCATAAAAAGAGAATGAAATAACAGAATACTCTAGTCTTGAAAAAGATACATTACAAACACAAAAGTAAGATAAAAGTTCTGGTGATAAAATAAAGTGACCTTATTGAAAATATACCTATGTGAAGTTAATAGAATAAACATCTTTAAATGCCAAGAGAAAGAATTAAGTTTTCATTTCTATATTTAGATTAAAATATCTTTAAGAAAAAAACAGTTTTAAAGAAATTCTATGAGAATTCTTTATCTTCAGTTTTAAACAATAGTAAAATTTAAAAGAAATTTTGACTAGGATGTGAGTAAAAGGAAATTCTTACACAGTGTTGGTAGGAATGTCAATTAGTGTGGACTCTAGAAAAAGTATGGAAATTTCTCTAAAAATAGAAATATCATTTGATAGAGTGAATTCCCTCTGGGAATTATCTGAATAAAATGAAAAAAAGAATTTGAAAAGATGTCTGTGTGCTTGTGTACATTGCAGTGTTATTCGCAATAGCTAAGATATGGAAACAACCTCTGTTCCCATCCATTGATGATAGCATAAAGTGTATGTAATATATACATAGATGTACATATTTATATGTATACATATTTGTGAATACTACTCAGCTATGAAAATGATGGAATCTTGCCACTTTTGACATAGATGGATCTTAATGGGATTATACTAAGTAAAATAAAGCAGAAAGGAAAGGGCAAAACTATATAAAAAGGATCACATGTAGAAGATCAACAAAGAAGGTAAACAAATAAAACAAAAGCAAGCCTTAAATTCTGATAACAGGGTGGTGGTTTTATGATGGGAAGGGGAATAAAGTTTTGTTAAATGTATAAAGAGGGACAGTTGTATGATGGTGGATGGAAACTAGACTGTTGGAGATCACAGTGACATTGAAATATAAAAAACGACATCAAAATATAAAGCTTTATACCGGAAAGTTTCACAAATAGGGAAAAAGGACTTCCACAATATTAAAAAAGTTCTGCAGAATGAAAAATTGTCAAATGAAAATTTGAATCAACAAAAAATAAAATTGATGTAAATATTCAATATGCGAATCAGCTGAAGAAGCTAATTAAATTCACTGAAATATCTTAAAAAGTCCATTTCTATTGCAAAGTTCTTATAGTCTATGTGAGGTGGTTTAATGTTCAAAATGGTGAAAAATTAAAGATGAATCTTTTAAACCCCAGAACAGCGATGAAATACTAAAAATTTAGACATAGGTAATAAGATAGTAATGGAGCTAAGATGAAAAATACTCAAATCAAATACTCAATTAGTTCAAAAGAAGGAAAGACAAAGAGAAATAAAGGGCAGTTGGTAGAACTAGAAAACAGCATGATGATAGATTAAACTCAATCACATATAATTGATTTAAATTCAAATATTTGAAGTATTCCACTTAAAAGACTGAGATTATCTGATGGGATAAAAGGTACTACCAAACTGCATATCTTTCAGAGAAGTCTACTTTAAATATAAAGATCCAGCTAAAATGAAAAGTATAGAAAAGATATACTTTGCCAGCATCAAGGAAAACAAAGCTAGATTAGTATATCAGCAAGAAACAAAGGAGCCTTCAGAGCAAGTAATATTACTAAAACCAAGGAGGGACATTTATTAATGACTAAGGGATCATTTTATCAAGGTGACATACTATTCCTAAATGAGTTCATCAATTAGTAGATTTCCAAAATATGTGACCCCATACTGGCAGAATTGAAAGGAGAAATAGACAAGCCCACAATTAGTTGAACTATCGTTCATAATTAAAACTAATAAAAATTAGCAAGGACATAGAAATATCCTGAAATTGTTATTTTTTGAACAATCCACCAAGAAACAACAGAAACATAGTCTTTCTGGATATAAGTAGAACCGTTTTCAATATAAAACCTCTTCTGTCAATGAAACAGACCACATACCTTTAAAAAGTTGATATAATACAGAATATGTATTTTTGCTACAGTAGATAAACTGTAAATCATTTATGGGGAGACCTGGAAATCTTCAAATGATTGAAAATGAACATATATTTCTAGTTAACACATGGGTCAAAGAAGCCATAAATTATATTAGCAAGTAATTTGTACTGGATGAATATGAAAATCCATCAATCAAAATATTTGGAAAACTAATAAAGCAGGGTTAATTAGGAGACTTCATTAAATGATATTTTAGAACAGAAGGAAATTCCAAAATCAGTATCTAGGCCTTAATAAAGTGGAAAAAGAAGTAGAATGAAAGAAAATAGAAAAGCATGAAAATCAGTGAAATAGGAAACAATGAATAGTAGAAAGACTTGATGAAACTAAAACTGAACTTTGAAAATATCACTAAATAATAAATATTGAGATGGGTGGAGAGGAGAGGAGAGAAGCGGGAGGGGAGATGAGAGAAGAGAGACAGGACCTTCAAGGATGCCTTGGAGGTATCAATACTATGCTGGGAACTTGCATGCTTCAGATCTATAGAGTGAGTCTAGAAAAGACAGAAGGACTTTAGGAAATGAATGAAATTGGTACTTTCCCTTATGCTTGGACATTTGGAAAATAATATTAGTGGATAATTGACTAACTGTGGGATAGTGTGAGAACATGACCCACGCCCATTCTTGAAAGTCGGCTCAGTTACTGGCTGATGCTGATCACAAACTTGAAAGTAACAGATGGATTTTCTGGAATGGGAACTGCCTCTGCCCTCATTGACTAAACCCGAAATGTCCTGCCCTGGAATTTTGTTGTGCTTGCCTACTTGACTGTTCTTTGTTCTGGCCCACTTGGCTGTTCTTGGCTGCTTGCTACTCTCCCTCTGCTGATACCCCCATTAATAAAATTCCCCACCTTGCTGATGGTGTGGATACTTTGCAGTATCTTTCCAGAAACATGCCGGACTAGCCACCACCATGGAGACATGCCCAGCTGATCGCCATCAAGACCCCCTGTTGTATCACAAAGGCCGATTCTTTGCCACCTGTGTCTCACTGTCTACTAGGCAGGGCATTACTATGTCAGAACTTGAACACCTGCGTGACAGATGCTACAGAATATGTGAAAATATAAAGGAGAGATTTGTAGTTTTGGACAATTATATAATTCCAAGGAAAATGAGAAGGGATGAGAAAACAATAAAATACAATATTTAGATCAACTAAAAATATTTGCATAGTTTTATAATATAGTCACTAAGTATGAGAAGCAAAAATTATATTAACACTTTTTTGGAAACTAGAAGGAAGAATTGATATCAGAAAGTGTTGATAAATCTGGCACCTACATGTAGTGGAATCTGCACTAATATTTATCAATGACTGCTATTGCTGGGCTCTATTATAGGCTATGAATAATGCCTAAAATATTGAACAACTCAGACCATTGTGTGCAAATAATGGAGACACATCAGAGGAAACATGTAATTTTGAAAGTAGTTTTTTTTTTTTTTTTCCTGGGCAGCAGAATTGGGATTAGGAATAGTTGGAGAAATAATTTACTTTTCGTTATTTCTTTTTTAGTAACATTTGAATTTTAAACTGTGGACGTATTATTTTTGTTGATATTAATATTGACTATTTATATAGAAAGATATATATTGTGTTAAATATATTTGGCTTTTATTGTGATAATTAAAGGTGTAGACTCAGAAGTCAGATAGAACTGAGTTAAATTCCAACTCTGACTTTTATCATGTGATTCTTTTTTTTAAAGGAAAGGTGCAGGTATGAATGAAGATGAGTAGGTAAGAAGGCAGGCAGGGAGAAGAGGAAGAACCATTTATTAATTTTATTTAGTTATTCATCTTGCTATTTCTCCCTAGCCCCAAGTGGGTAAGCCCAGATCCTTGGGATGTATGTGGACTAACCCTGCTGGAGGCCACTACTTAACCATCAAGCCACCAGAATGCACATTTACCTTGTGATCTTGAGCAATTTCTATAACCTTTCTACTTCTAAGCATTCTTATCTGTAGATTGGAAATTGTAGATTGTTTCTAGCACATGGTGTTGCATATAAGAAGTCATCAATACTTGCTCTGACTAGTTACATCATTAGATGATAACATCAAACCATGACCCTATTGTCACACAGGTGAAATGCATAATGAATGGTCCTGCTGTCCAGGAGGAAAGTGCCAATATCAGTTGGATAGATGTCCATGTTTTTAAAGACATCCTATTGCTTAATGTATTTCTTAGCTATAAACACCTATAGTCTCCCAATTTTAATTTCCTCCTCAAATATTTATTAACTTTTTCATAATCCTTTATTGTTTGCACACTTTTTCAGACATTAGTCTCAGGAACTACTCCTAAAATCCTTAGATGGGGAGGGAATATATTTAGAACAAGGATTACTATCCCCATTGTTGTAAGGGGAGACTGAAATGCTGAGATTTTAAGATTTCCTCAAGGTCACAGGAATTACTAGTGGTGACTTAAAAACTGAACTGAATTCTGCTGTCTCAAATCGCCCTTCCTGTAGTTTTCAGATTTATAAATCTTCACAGTTATGACTATGGCAACGTTATGGCAGCATAAGAATTTAGTCTTCATTTCTTCGTAGGAGGAGACCATAGGAAATAAAAAGGGATGCTGTATAATATTATCTGTTCTCCAAGACAGGGGTCTGCAAACTCAGCTAAATGAGTTTGCCCCATGTGCTTTTTTTTTTTTTTTGATAGTAAAATTTCCTTGGAACAAAGTCACATGCATTTCTTTGGTATGTTGATGATGCTTTCCTGAAGGAAAGGGCAGAGTTTAGGAGTGATAACAGAGAGTCTGTGAACTGAGTTCTTTCTGGAATTGTTTACCTATGCCTGTTTGAGAAAACTGTTAGGTCAGGAATGATGCAATTTTCATAAGATCCCATGGCTAGTAAAATTAGAACTGGGCCTAACACCCAGGACTTATTACCTCAGACTTCTGGCCTCCACTATTCCATGTTGTCTTACTCCTCTTATCCTTGCAGACAGGAAAATAGAGGAGGAAAAGGATTTTATTTTATTTAGTTGTTCATTTTGGTTGTTCTCCTTTACCCTGAGATGAGAATTGGGGTCCTTAGAATGTATGTGGCTTATGCTGGTCAGAGGCAGTAGACTTATATGCCAGACCACCAGGGCATACCTGATGTACATTTTTGTGATACTTCATTCTTATATTTTAAGCAAACTTAAGTTGATACATAAATCTAAGGAGGGATTTTACTGTTATATTTCTAGAAGTGTTTTTATACAAGCAATACTTGTGCATTGCAGAAAAATAAGTCTACAGACAGGCAAAAATAAAATCTTCATATTCTAGCTCCCAAGCACCTAATGCTGTTATGTATATTGCACCAGATCTTTTTATGCATATATACAGATATATATCTATATATAGATATATATCTAAGTAAGTGATTTTTTCACTCAAAGTGAGCAAACTTTCCATGCTACTTTGCAATGTGCTTTCTTGTGTTGCACTAAGAGACACTGGCTCACTGGCTCAGCAACAACAGTGTTAACTGTGCTCATGTGGGACTGGAGAGAGGAAGTCTGCATTACCATAAAACCTCATGCCTTCAAGTACTGACAGTGAGGTGTCTAATCTCAGTAACCAGTAATGCTAGAGTCTGAATAATATATCAGTTTTTAAAAAGGGTTAAGCACATTTAATTTAGAGACAATACATTAAGCAAATACCTTACATACACCTTTCCCTCAAATATGAGTCCCTTAAAATGATGAACAGAAAATCCACTTGAAATATGTCATTAGCAGCCATCACAATTTTTTTTATAAAACAGACTATTAGTATGAAGTAGAAATTTGTTCTTACCTCTTGATGGAAAGTCGTTTCCTAGTGCGTGGCAAATTGTGTAATCTTCTAGCTAATTTATAAAGATCTGCATTAGAAATGGGAGTTCATGGAAGACATTTTGTTTTCATCTTACATTGATGCATTAAATCTCTAACTGAATACTTGGGTTGAGGACAACCGGAACACTCTTACCTGGAAATCTTAGGTGGTACTTTGTTTTCAGTTGAGAAGAAAATAGAAAATCAGTGGATTTTCATCTCTTTGTGGTCAAAGGAGCCAATGCAGTCATAACAAAGGTCATTCAAATGACATGCTGGGTATGTTTACATATAGATAGAACCTCTCCTGAGATGTGCCACCCAGAGATTGGGTCCTCCATGCAGGGGCAATTAATTTAATTTTACACTTACACTTTGAAAGATTGTTTGCCCCCAGATACATTCCTTTTTATTCCACTGAGACAATTACTCCACAGTTTGGGAAGCCTGGTGTCTAATGCCACCACTGAGCAATTTCAGTTTCAAGATCATTACCATCACTGTTGTTATGACCACTTCAACTGCTACCATCAGTGTCAACTCACGTCACTGCCTTTGTCATCAGTGCCCACCAGCGTGGTAAGTTTTCATCATTAGTCTTCCATTGTTGCAGATAGGAAGCTAAATTTATAATTGTATTCTAAAAAGGCTTTATTTGCATCTTTCTGCATTGGCTCTTTGCCCAAAAATAAATTCATTGAATTTTCTGAAAAGGAAACATGTTTATGAAACTTAGTTTTTTATTTTGATATTGCTTAGTTTTATTGTTTTTTCGGATTTGTTGAACTATAGTGCTGAAATAAGAGTTTTTAATGACAAGTAAGAGCTTAGGGAATTTAACACCAGCTTGTCTGTTCTATAAGAAATGTTGATACCAGTTATTGCGGGTAAAGAATAATACTAGTTAAATATGTGAGTATACAAAAAGGACTAAAGATTGATGGGAATATTAAATGTGTGTTTAGATATTAAAATATTTTTTCTTTAACATTTAGGAAAAAAGAGAACATATAGCCAAAATAATGGCCGAATGATGTAGAATTTTTATGTATGTAGAAATAAAATGTATTAAAACAATAACACAAAGGAAAGAAAAAGGAGGTTAAGAAAAATGGAAATGAACTTTTGAAAATTAAAATATTATAGTAAGTTATCCAATATTATTTAAAAGTGGGCTTTGATAAATTAAAGATGTTGATATTAGACATTAGAGCATTACTTAAAAATAAAAAATATATATAATGAGTCAATAAAGGAATAAAGTAAGAGAAAATAAAAAAAGAGAAACAAAATATATATGAAAAGGATGAATAGAGAACAAATAGAATGATTGTAAATGTAAATCAAACTATCCATAACCGCTTTTGAATTTAAATGTTATAAACACAAATTAAAAGACAAAATCAAAGTAAAACATATCTATTTGCTGTTTAAATGACTCACTTTGAAGGTAAAAAGATGGTTGAAAATGAAAATGAAGGTGCCATCAGCACCAGGCAACACGAGTCTTTCCTTTTTTCTCTCCTTTTAATGAACAACAGACTAGGCATTCATAA
Source organism: Solenodon paradoxus (assembly GCA_004363575.1). Classification (NCBI taxonomy): domain Eukaryota; kingdom Metazoa; phylum Chordata; class Mammalia; order Eulipotyphla; family Solenodontidae; genus Solenodon; species Solenodon paradoxus. The sequence continues at coordinate 93,102 of RJWH01004163.1, read as the reverse complement.
CGGCAGAACTGTCCCTGGACTTTACACTAGGATACCTGGGAGGTTCCCACTCGTGCATCTGAAAGTGGGCAGCTCCAGTTGGGGCTGCAAAGTCAAGGGAGTCAGTAAGCTTGCCCCACCCCACTCACCTAGATCAGGAAAGGGGAACCTGGAGAGTGCAGAGTTGTTATCAAAATCATGGAGGTTTAGACTGCTTGATGGGAGAATCTGGCAGTCATTGGAATTTACCAAACCTACATCCTTCCCCTGGGTGGCATTGAAGGGGATGAGTTTTTGGTAGAAGCAAGAACATCTTCTGCAGTTGGGGTGGAAATGAAAGTGATGAGTGGCTTCTCAGCTGCCTCCTTGATGTGGATTGGAAGTGAAGGAAACTGTGGACAGGAATGCCAAAGGGCACTGAAGGAATCTGTCTCTTGTCTGCTTTGGGACTCCAGTAGGAAGTCCACAGAAACTTATGGCAGCCCTCTCTTAAGGAACTCCTGGCTGGTTTGTGGGGACCCCCAAATCCCCAGGTAATAAGCCCTTTCCTCCTTCCATTGTGTTTCCAGGTCAAGTGAGCTCCTGTGAGCTGTGAGAGCCAACTCCGGCAGGAGAAACCACAAGCTTGTGCTATTGCTCCACCTTCTGGAATACAAAAGATAAAGTTTTGAATAGCCTGTTCATAAACCAAGAGAATACAAAATCTCTAATCAGAGAAAGCATCTGCACCCCTACATGTTCATTGCAGCACAATAGTCAAGACATGGAAGGTACCTAAATGCCTATTGACCGATGACTAGACAAAGAAGCTGCGGTATGTAAACTCAGTGGAATACTATGCAGCTACTGAAAAAAAAAAGACAACATTGTGCCCTTTTCAACAATCTGGATGGAATTAGAGAGGATCATGCTAAGTGAAATGTCAGAAAAAAAAAGAGAAATGCAGGGCGGTTTCACTCATTTGTGGAATATAATGAAATGAAACAAATGAACATACAAATTCCAACAAAATTAATAGGACATAGGACTGTAGTGGGTGGGTTGGGGGCAGCTTGGGAGGGAGGAAGTAAAGAAGGAAAACGTGGTGTTAAAGGGCTCTGGAACTCTGGTGGGTCTGGTGTGAGGTACAGACTGACATGAAATTTTAATATCCTAAAAGGAATATAGCATTATGAGCAAAGGAAATAAATATTGCTAATAAAAAACCATTAAGAGACAAAGAAAAATACACATATATTTTGAGTGGTGTTTGTGGTAGTATATACATTTCTCAGAAATCACTGAACTATACACAGAATTTGAGTTTGTTTTATTGTATGACAATTGTACTTCAATAAAGTCGATTTTTGTCTTGTTTTGTTTTATCCCAGACTGGGTTAAAAGTACTCACTGGACTTTATCAACATCTGGTTTGGTCTATTTCTTTTACAGATGAGGAATTTTCCAGGCAAACACAACTTTCTGGCTCATCCAAAAATGTATAACCAGATCCACGTCTTTGGATTCTAAGCCTAGAGTTCCTCCAGGATACCACATTGCCTTTTTATTTAAAGTGGATACCAGAATAAAATTCCTCAGTGAAAGCTTTTAACATATTGGGACACTTAGAGTGTGTGTGATTTTCCTTTCCAGAGCTGTCTTTAGTGATTATAGTTTCTTTAATGCTGCAGTTAAGATTATAAAGGAGTCTGTAACAAGAGAACTTTGCTGTACTGCTTTCTTTATATTGCTTGATTTATTTGCACATATAAGACTTTGCTTTGATCATATTAGTGAATTAAAATGTCTCTACTGTGCTTAGGACAATCTCTTTGCTTCTACCCATAAAACTACATTTTTTCTTTTCATCGAATTACGTTTGAAGGTTATTTTAGGTTCGTCCTGAGTAACACTGCCTTTCTGTACTAACATTGACTTCATTTCTTTTATATCCCCTACATTCTTTGAAAATGATAACTTTTATAGTATTTGTGCATTAACTAACATAGCTCTGTTAGCACATTTTATTATTAGCATAATTTTGTTTTATTAATTAGCACATTTCCCAAATACAAGTCCCTTAAGAAAAAAATTCATTTTGCAGAGTTTTAAGCAACTAGGGAAAATTCTAGCTAGTTTTTGCAGCAATTTCTGCAAAAGAAAGGAGGCTTCTTCTAGCAAAAACTTGACTGGCAGAAACCTGGCATTGTCAGTTCAACACCAGAATCAACACATTAAAAGCCTCAACATAGTTTTAGTAAACCTAATTATTGTCAATTACTACAATACTTACAATATTTAGATATACTAACTTAATATTGTGATTACCCTTTTTGATGGGAATAAAATGCCTGCCTATCAGAACCTCTGATGAATTATTTCAGACAGCAAAAATAAAAACACCTCCTGGAACTATGGGCTTGTACTATGGGTATTTACTGCACTATTGCAAACCCTATTGCATTCAGAAAGTGCTTGAGGGGCATCTATAATGTATCACTCTGAAAGTAAGTATACCCAAAATAAATAGGGTTAAGAATTTTCCTGGAAGACTTTTTCAGTCTAATTAGGGCTTTTGGAATACAGTCTTGAAATAACCAATGAATAGCAGATGATGTTTATTAGATTAAGCATAGTAAGTGGAATGTGGAAAAAGTGATCAGGAGTGCAAGAGAATGACTTGGTTCAAAGTTGTTTTTCAATTTTCCCCTTGGGCTCTTCGTGATGTTCTTTATCCTTCACTCTTAAAACCCTTGCCACTTTTGGCAGCTGACATCTTATAAACATGACTAATATTTATTATGTGTGTATTCAGTGGAGTATGATTTAATTCACACAAATATCTGAAGTATGGTACTATAATCATACTTTTCAGATGGGGATACTGAATAGTAGTTAGGTTAAGTAACTTCAAGTACAACCAGGAAATGCTTTCAATTTTTTTTCCGTTGACTATGATGTTGGCCGTGGGTTTGTCATATATGGTCTTTATTAAGTTGAGTCATGTACCTGTATCTCCATTTTATGCAGGTTTTTTTTTTACATCATAAATGGGTGTTGAAACTTGTCAAAATCTTTCTCTGCATCTATTGATATGATCATGTGGTTTTTCTTCTTGTTGTTGATATGGTATATTATATTAATTGATTTACATATGTTGAATCATCCTTGCATCTCACTTCATCCTGATGATCCTTTTTGATGTACTATTGGATTCAGTTTGCTAAGATTTTCTTGAGAATTTTTGCATCTCTGTTCATTAGAGATATTGGTCTGTAATTTTCTTTCTTGGTGATGTCTATTAGCTTTTGGAATCAGTGTGATTTTAGCCTCATAGAAAGTATTTGGGAGAGTTCCCTGCTCTTCGATATTTTGGAAGAGCTTGAGAAGAACAGGTATTAATTCTTCTCTGAAGGTTTGGTAAAACTCATTAGCACAACCATGTGGTCCTGGTCTTTTATTTTTAAAGAGACTTTTGATTACCTCTTCAATTTATTTGCTTGTGATTGTTCTGTAAAGGTTTTCCAGTTCTTTTGGTTTAGTCTTGGTACAGTGTATTTTTCTAGAAATCTGTCCATGTCCTCAGGTTGTCTACTTTGTTGGGATAAAGTTCTTTATAGTAGGTTCTTAGGATGTTTTTTTTATTTCTATGTTATCTGTTGTAACTTCTCCCCTTTCATTTCTGATTCTAGTTATGAGAGTTTTCTCTCTCTTTTTCTTTGTGGGTCTAGCCAATCGTTTGTCAATTTTGTTTATTTGGTTTCCTTGATCTTCTGGATTGTCTTTTTGTTTTCTATTTCATTTATTTCTGCTCAAATTTTGATTAGTTCCTTTCTTCTGCTTTCTGGCTTTAACTGTTCTTCTTTCTCTAATTGTTTTAAACATAGGGTTAGATTGCTTGTGTGTGATTTTTCTTGTTTCTTGAGGTAAGCCTGGAGTGCAATGAACTTTCCTCTTAGTACTGCTTTCACTGCATCGCAGAGATTCTGGTAGCTTGTGTCTTCATTCTCATTTCTTAAAGTACTTTCTAAGTTCCTCTTTGATTTGCTCTTTTACCCAGGAATCATTGAGAAGCATATTGTTTAGTCTCCAATTAGTTTGTGATCTTCCAGCTTTCTTTTTGTGGTTGATTCTAGTTTTAAGCCAATGTGGTCAGAGAAGATGTTTGGCGTGATTTCAGTCTTTGTAAATTTGTTGAAATGTATTTTGTGTCCCAACACTTGATCTATCCTTAAGAATATTCCATATGCACTTGATAAGAAAGTTAAATTCATAGTTATTGGGTGAAGTGCTCATTATATATCTGTTAGACCTATCTGTTCCACAAGGTCATTTAAAGCAACTGTTTCTCTATTAATTTTCTGCCTGGTTGATCTGTCCATAGTTGTAAGTGGGGTGTTGAAGTCCTCCACTATTATTGTGTTGTTGTCAATGTCTCTTGTCAGGTCTAATAATACTTGCTTCACTTATTTTGATGCTCCTTTATTTGGTACATATATTTTTTATAAGCATTATGTCTTCTTGTTGGATTGACCCCTTAATTATTGTATAATGTCCATCTCTGTCTTTTGTTATGCTTTTCAGGTGTAAGTCTGTTTTATCTGATAAGAGTATAGCTATTTCTGCTTCTTTGCGGTTGTCATTTGACAGTAGGATCATCTTCCAATCACTGACTTTGAGTCTTGGTTTATCTTTTGAAAAATGGTGAGTTTCCTGAATGCAGCAGAAAGTTGTATTTTGATTTTTAATTCATCTGGCCACTCTGTGTCATTTGACTGGTGAGTTCAGTCCAGTAATGTTTAGGGTGATTATTGATATGTAGCTGCTTAGTGTCATTTTGTAATTTGTCTTTCATGTGTTCCAGAGAGTATCTTTGTTTTTCTTTCTCTTCTTAGGTGGCTTGGGTGTGGTCATGCTTTGATTGGTTTCCCTTTCTGTTTTCTTTGCTTTTTATCTGGTGATGTATTCTGAGGTTACCCTGAAGGTAGCATTAAGAATTCTATGTTTATTCCCTATTTTTATTTGAAAATAGATTAATTTTCCACTCATTCTACCATCTACATTTTTGTTCTCTTCTCCTCCTCCCTACTTTTGAAATTTGCTGTCTTACTGTTTTTAAGTGAGGTTTCTTTATACTTTACATAGCAACTTTAGTAATTTTTGTAGAATTGGTTTTGTGGTGATAAATTCCTTTAATTTCTGCTTACTGAAAAAGCTTTTTATCATTCCATCAGTTCTGAATGATAATCTTGCAGGATATAATATCCTAGGTTGATAATCCTTTTCTTTAAGCCTTTTGAATATGTCATGCCATTCCCTCCTGACCTGTAGAGTTTCCACTGAGAAATCTGCTGACAGTCTTATGGGGACTCCTTTGTATGTGACTTGTTTTTCTCTGGATGCTTTTAAGATTTATGTCTTTATCTTCTATCTTTGTCATTTTAATGACAATGTGTCTTAGTGTAGGTCTGTTTGGGTTTCTTTTACTAGGGACTCTGTGCCTCCTGGGTCACGAGGCTTGCTTCATTTTTTAGGTTAGGGAAATTTTCATCTATTATTTCTTCAAATATAGTTTCCGCCCCCTTTTCTCTCTCTTCTCCTTCTGGGACCCCTATAGCATGAATGTTGTTTCTTTTGATGTTATCCCATAGGTCTCAGATGCTGTCTTCAGTTCTTTGCATTCTTTTATCTCTTTGCTGGTCTGCCTGAGTGCCTTCCTCTGCCCTATCTTCTAGCTTACTGATTCTATCAGAGGCTTCATCCGTTCTATTCTTGAGTCTGTCTATAGAATACTTTAGGTCAACTATTGGGTTATTTCTGTTTTCAATTTTTTCATTTCTTCTCTATTTTTTGTTGTTCTCTTTTACTTCCTCTGTTGTTTTCTTGATTTTCATGAGTATATTTATCACTGCTGCCCTAAATTCACCTTCTAGTATTTTGCAGATGTCTATTGTATTAAGATTTTCCCCTGGTTTTGGATTGGAGCCCCCATTTCACATATATTTCTCTGTGTATCTTCTCCATTTGGCATTTTGTTTATGTTTCTGTGTATTATGTTTTCCTGCAGTGATGGCCTTTGTAGGATATTGACTTGTGCTGAGTAATCCTGGGTTTTGGCTTGGACACTGGGATTTCTTGAGTTTTGTGACATCACCACTATTTGAATTTGTTGACTGTGGGCCTTCTGTTGCTGCCCAAAAGTTCACTCTATGGGGTTGGAGGTTGTGTGGGGGAATGCAGAGCCTTCCCCTAGTGTCCTAGCTCCCAACTGCAATGATCACCTTGCTGTTTACACATAATTGGCAATCAGCCTGCATTTTCACCAACATCCACAAGGTGGCACTGGTGGATTGCCTTGACGGAGTTCCCCTCTTGTAGACTCCCTTCATTTAAGCCTGAGGGTGGGATTTCCAGTTTGTGGGTTCTCCAGTTGACAGGATTGCCAGTTGGCTGGATTTCTGGTGGGTGGGTCCTTCAGCTCTGGGATGATATGGTAGGGGAGGTTGGGCGATTCCCCACACTGCCTTCTGGTTATGGCGCTGCTCAGTGTAATTTTTCACTGGGGCTTCTGTTCAAACTACCAGGGTTCCTGTGCCTCTTCTGCCATCCCAACTGGCAGGCTCTCAGCTGCTTTCGCAATTCCTGGGAGGGCCAGTTCTTCCCACAGTTCTACTGGCTCTTCTGTGGCTGGATACTGATTCTGAGTTTATATGTAGCTCTGAACAAAGACTTTTTTGGCTACCCTTTGTTGTCGTGATTGCTGCTTGTCTCTACAGTGTCTGTGCCTGCTTTTCCTCAGTGTTTTTTTCTGGAAAATAGGTGAGCTCCTAGTTGCTCAGTGTGGAGGATGTGAGTCTCGCTCCTACCAGGTGGTCATCTTGAACAGAAGTGCCATTGGGCTTAATTCTAAGTTTGTTTTCTTCATTTCTTGCTCTTAGTTACTGTACTTGTCTTTTGATATTTTTGTTGCTTAATCTCCTTTTCCCATTATCTTTTTGTTGGCATTTTTCAAAGGTTCAAACTTTGCCTGTGACTATTCTGTCTTTATACTCTCCTCCTTGACACAATTTTCCCATTTTTTAAAAAATTATCTGTATTCAGGTGATTCTGTAATTTCTATTTAAACCTTTTCACTTAATCCCTAATTTTTAACTTACTACTTCTTTCCATTCTTTATCATTTGGTAGTCTAGCCATCATTTGATAATCTTATCTAAAATCCAGCTCTTTATTCTTCCCTTTAATTTTCCATTTCTATCATACTGCTCCGGTTTTTCTGGGCTTGAAAACCTAATCAGATTTGATTTGTGCTTTGTCTTCTCTGTCATTCTCTCTTAAACCACAGAGCTGTTTTTTGGCATTTCACCTAATGCTATAATATGTGGTCCTGTTCATCTTTTTTTGTTTCTTTCTATTGTTTTTGTAGTCTTTTTTTAAAGTAAAGGTGCAGGCAGGAATGAAGGAAAGCAGGGGAAGGCAATCAGGAAGAGAGAAGAAGAATCAGTGTATTTTCTTTAGTTGTTTGTCTTGGTTATTCATCCTGGCCCCAGTAGCACACCTGAGTTCTTCGGTTGTATGCGCATTGCTCTGGCCAAATGCGGCTGACCAAACCACTAGTCTGCTGGATACATCTAAAGTGTTTTAATTGATTTCCCTGTCTTTAGTTTTTCTCCCTTTCAAGCTCATCCTGAAATAATTTTAATCAAGGATATAGTTATTGCTGTTACTCTTGTAAATTTTATTTAATAAATATGTAAAATAATACATATATAATATATATTACCATTTTAATAATGATTATAGCAGCTTTTTTATATCTTATTTGTGTCAGAAGGTGCATCATTTGCTCATTAAAATAACATGTCAAGTTGTGATCGTTTCCCTACTTAAGACAAAAATTGGAAACTCTAGGAAGGTTAATCAAATTTCTCAAGATCACACAGTTACTGAGTGGCAGAACTGGGATTTGTGCTGTGGTATATAGATTCCAAAATTCATGCTCCAAATGCTTTGTATTCAACTAGGATATATTTCAGAGTGAAAGTGAAAGCTACTAATAATTTTTCTGAGATAACAGGCATAAAATAAGACTGTTCCAGAAAAACCAGGACTTAGACTTTAACTTTGAGTTCTATCTTCAACTTCCTAACCATTGGTTATTACTTAGATAAATAATGGAGAGATTGAGAGGATAACTCAGAATGGAAAGTATGTTTATCTTTGTATTCAATGAGTTCAGGGATGAAAATAGGATAATCTCTTGGAAAATGTTCATAGGAAAATTTGGATACACAGGAAAGGAGCCCAATAGAGAATTGAGAACTAAAGACAAAAATTGAAGAGCCATATCTATGCAACGATTGTTGAAGTCATGAAACAAATGAGTTCATCAAGAATTTGAGGAAGCAGATAAAAGGCGGAAGGTTAGGAACAGAACTGTGAGAAAAGTGAAATATGAAGGGGCAGTAACAGAAGACCCTACTTGAGATACCCCTCTATTAGACTGTAAGTTTTCTTTATGGCATGAGCCACACTTGTTTTTGTATCCTTGAACTATATATTACATTGCCAAATATACTTATTAAATCAGTTTGATATTAATTGCTATGCGGATCCATATGACTGCTAAAATATGACTAATTCTCTCTATTTTCTAAGGAACTAATTGAAACTATTTCACATGATGATCTCTCAGCTGTCATTGTTCGTCTCTGATGAGGCTTGTGCTTCTTATTAAAGTTGGGATTGGTTTGGAACCATATTTAGGCAGCTTGGCGATCTACCAGAAGTCTGAGAGCTAGTTAATGCACATGTCTTAGGCATATACAAAAGGCATTTCATTGTACGTAAATGTTCACATGCCCCATAATGTTGCATATGCTGTATCATTTAAGTTAAAAACAAATAGAAGAAAGCCATTTTTTCAGAGATTCAGGTTTTAGAAAGGCAGTAGTACTGCACTAATGGGAAAAAATTTTTTCTTTTACTGGAGAAATCATCAGGTAACATGACTTTGAAAAATGTGGTTACCTTGGCAACTATCTGTGAAGTAAAAATCCCTAGAGCTTGCAGAGAACTCTGTGTCTGCTTTGTACTTGGATCTCTAGGAGAGCTTATCTTCATTTTATTTTAAGGAATTGTTTTCTTCATTGGTAATTTTTGCACAGTGGGATTGGCAGCAAGAGATTGGGTTCATTGGAATTACTTTGGGATGTGACAATTCTAAGTGTAATTAAAAAATGAGACCCTGTCATTGTTGAGTCTTAGCTGAGGGTGAGAAACTCCTGACTGATGTTGTACTCATAATCACAAGCATACATGGCCTGTGTGCAGTGGGTTCAGCTGGACTTTCTTGAAGGAAGATGACTGCTGTCTTTTTGTTTTGATTTCATAACTTCTGCAAATGATGTCCTATCATTATCCCAGGAACCAAATCTGTTTAATTTACTGGCACACTGAAGCTCAAACTTCCCCAAATTGAGATTTAGTTTTAAGACCAAGAAATTTGTTATCTTTAATATATAAAAGTCCCTAATAAAAGATATAAAGTACACATTGCCACACAAAGCTTTATTAGTCACCACATGAATGAAATCCCCTCTTAAGAACTATCTTGACAATGTATGCAGTTTATAGTAACCAGGACTGGTGTCCAGAGACAAAATTGGGTACTATCAGTACCATACATTAAGTATTTTTAGCTTGCTTCTGAAGTTCAGCACAGTCCCTGGACCCTCTGAAATTTGGAGTTGGACCAGAATTTGACTCAAGATTCTGGAGTCCTCCAGTGTGCTCCTCACTGTTAAAATGGAGGTTAATAGATCTAATCTATAAGGCTGTTGAGAAGAATAAATGAGGGAAGGCTATTTGTGCAATTCTTGGAATGCTCCCTATGAGAGTGCTGGGTCAGTTATAGTATTTGGAACCCAGGAAGTGCTCAAAACAAGGTAGCAAGAATTCTTTCCCCCGCAGTGCCTTACTCTTAATTGTGCTTAGATGTAACCTGAATGAAAGGACAGCTGATCAAAAGCCACACCAAGCAATATTAAAGGTGTAAACAAGCACTAATTCCACAGAGAAGGTGGTCTCAGGGGCAAAGATCCTGAGAGGGCCTCTATAACTAGTAGATCTCCAGATCTCTCACTCAGAATAAAATTCTTGATACTCCTATTGTCTAATGGGTGCTATGCTACTTCATCACTGGAGGCTGGACAGAAAATTTGGTTTGACACTACAGAGATTATGTTCTTCAGCCAAGAGATCCAAAGTAAGCAGCAAGTTTTGTTCCTTAACATAGAGAAGCAGAAACAGAGGACTCTGCACTCCATGTTCACTATCTCTTCACCAGGACCATGAGTCTCCATGAAAGAGATGGATGGGAGCCAGAAGAGAATACAACAGTAGCTCTAAGCTGAAGGAGTGTGAGTGCTTGCCTGCTCTATCTATCCTGTAACAGAGTGATTAAACATGCAAAATTTTAAGAGTCAGACCACCCCAGTTCACCTTCTGCTGTCACTAAAAAGTGTTGGGATTTCTGTAGTCACTTAGGTCTAGTATCTTCATCTGTTAAGGGGATTAATAATGCCACAAAGCATTTAGAACAGTGTCCTTCATATGTCAAGAGGGTGAATAATAATGCCACAGAGCATTTAGAACAGTGTCTTTTCTAAGTTTAACGCTCAGAAAATGTTCTTTTTCTTTTTATCTTATATTTAATAGCTTTACATTATTATTTAATTATTATCATCACATATTAATTACACAACTATTTCAGCTAAAGATTGGACAACAGGATCTCCTTCTCCTGCTCTGTCTAGCACTGATCCAGAGTGGATGGTCTAGAGAGATATCCACTTCTCAAGAGCCAACCTAGAGAAAGATTTTAGTTCCTACAAACTTGGTCAAGGACTTCAGCGGGAAGAAAATACATAGGAGAGGGTCAAGTAAAGATTGGAGGCTCATTCCAGCTGAACTTTGTGGACTCCCTCCTCCGATGTACCCATTCTCATTCTGCAGGCAGATGTCATGCAGAGACAGATACTAGGATGGCTCAAGGTACTTGGGAACCATGGAAATAGAAATGTGGGTATGAGGAAATGCCATCTTGTTCAAGTTCAGAATCTCTATTTAAATGCTATTTTCAAGAATGGGCTTTCTCTTAGCAGTTGTTTTCTTTTTCTCTCTCAGATGCTCCTAGAGGAGAATGGCTGCAGTGAATACCTCCTTTGTGACAGAGTTTGTCCTCGCAGGCTTAACACACCAGCCAGGACTCCAGATCCCCCTCTTCTTCCTGTTTTTAGGTTTCTACGTGGTCACCGCAGTGGGGAACCTGGGCTTGATAACACTGATTGGGTTGAACACTCACCTGCATATTCCCATGTACTTTTTCCTCTTCAACTTGTCCTTCATAGATTTCAGTTTCTCTACTGCTATCGTTCCCAAAATGCTAATGAGTTTCATCTTAAAAAAGAACATTATTTCCTATGCAGGGTGTATGACCCAGCTCTTTTTCTTTTGTTTTTTTGTCTTTTCTGAATCTTTCATCCTGTCAGCAATGGCCTACGACCGCTATGTTGCTATCTGTAAACCATTGTTGTATACAGTTACCATGTCTCCTCATGCGTGTTTACTCCTTTTGTTGGGTGTCTATGGGATGGGCGTTTTTGGGGCTATTGCTCATACAGGAAATATATTGGTTCTCATCTTTTGTTCTGACAACCTTGTTAATCACTATATGTGTGACATTCTTCCCCTCCTTGAGCTCTCCTGCAACAGCTCCTACATTAACATACTGGTGGTCTTTGTTGTTGTGACCATTGGCATTGGGGTGCCCATTGCTGCCATTTTTATCTCTTATGGTTTTATTCTTTATAGCATTTTCCACAGTAGCTCCACCGAAGGCAGATCCAAAGCCTTTAGTACTTGTAGTTCCCACATACTGGCAGTTTCTCTTTTCTTTGGATCAGGAGCCTTTATGTACCTCAAACCACCTTCTATTTTACCCCTTGACCAGGGTAAAGTGTCTTCTCTGTTCTACACTATTGTTGTACCTATGTTCAACCCATTAATCTATAGCCTGAGGAATAAGGATGTTAAATTTGCCTTGAAGAAAACCTTAGACAGAATGACCTTCTGTTGAAAAATATTAGAAATAGAGAAATAGAGAAAAGTAGTCCAAGAACTTTAAACATTAAAATGATGATAATGATGATGACGATGATTTTAATGAGGAATTCAAGCTTTATGCTTTTTTAAAAATCCTATATGTAGAGGAGTTAGCTCTTTATCCAAATTCAATTTATTCTCCTTCACCCTGGTCTTCCACATCTTTATTTTATGAAAATAGTTTATGCAATTTTAGAGTATTCAATATTGAATGAAGCCTAGAAATAGTGTACTGCGCAACTAGTATATAATCACATCACATTTTTAAGACTCAGAAATATTTGTGTGTTGCTCAAGAACATAAAACTTGGTGCCAGCGATAGGAATGAAATCCCAGTTTGAATCCTATTCCAGTTTGTTTTCCTTTGTGCCATGTTTTTTTGTATCTTTAATTTCTTGGAAGATTTTATTTCATATGTTAGTTGATCTGGCACATTTAAATTGTGAATATATTCACAGTAATTTCATGATAATTTTTACAGGATAATTTTAATATATAACATTTTGTGAGAGAGTAGGAGGTGAAAAATTTTGTTGCCTTGGTCTTGGCAAAATTGCAAGATCAGTGTTTGAGAGATTTCTGTAATGTGTAAGTGGGAAGTATGTTAGGATTCACATATAGTCAAATGGAGACCCTTGACTTGGTGTATGAAGCTGTAGGGGCATAGCTTAGTGAATTAGAATTTTCAGGGGAGGGAAATATGATTTTTATAGAATATAAAGATGCTGGGTATTGATATCATATACATTATTCCAAGACTAACGAAGAAATTGAAGTCTCCTTTTGAAGGTTATTTTGGTTGTGGTCCAAGTTAATTGTGAGCTGCATTATCCAATGTGGAAATCACTACTGTGTATGGTATTAAGCAGTTGAAATACGTTCGTCCAAATTGAGACATACTGTAAGTGTTCAGTATAAGCATAAAACACACACTGGATCTTTGAAGCATTAATGTTAAAAATAATATAAAATATCTTAATTGATAAAATTTTTATATTGATACACATTGAAGTGACAACATTTTGTTTGGTATATGATGCTGAATAAAATAATTGAATTTTGTTTCATTTTTTAAAGTGAATCTACTAGAAAGTTTAGAATCATATCTGTGTCTAATATTATATTGCCATTGAATGACACTGGTCTCAAGGATGTAACAGAACACCTTGATAGTTGTGGGTACACATGCAGTTAACCAGGGCAGGACAGAGGCAACCATATTAAATTTCCAGACATTGCAGATAGCTGTAATATTTTAATTATGTAACATATGGGAAAGGGTGGTAATCTCAGGATGTTCATAAATCCACGTACTATGCAATATAGCTTTATATAAAAATTAAAGGAAAATTTTTGGGTCGAAACTTGCCATTAGTAGTAAAATTTATTGAAAAGCAATGATAAGTAAAGTGCTGGGGACATATTTTGACTTATGGAAAGTTTTCTTTAGGAAAGTTCTCTTCTATAGGGAAATAAAGAAACTGTAGGCAACGTTCGTTTTGCCTTTTGTTTTTATTCAATATTGTAGAAATAAAAAGAACAAATTTATAGGGGGAAGATTGTACTTTGGATAAGATGTATAGAGTCCTGAATTCAGGGGAACTGGAAGGGTTAGTGTGTTAGGTAGGTAGCACAATGTAGGTGGTGAAAAAAATAGAAACGGTCTTTAAATTTTGTAGTCTCACATTCATAGAGCGAATGGTATTATCTTAAGTAAGTGGCTCATTGAACTTTTGAGTATATGTATGCTGCCACAACCTAGATCAGAATACACAGCATTTCCATCCATTTTAGGTTTCCTCTTGCTTCTTTCCAGTAAATAGTATCTGCTCTCCCACCATAACCCAAGAGTTATCCGCTATTCTGACTTTTACCATCATGGATTATCTCACCGGCATTGAGGTAAACAGGTACTCAATTGTTTCTGATACTTTCCCCAGCATAGAGCTTGTGATATTCGAGAGCATTGAAAATATGGGTAAAATGTTATTTCTTTAATACTATGCTATTTTCTGTTAGATGAATATACAACTATTTAACTTGTTAACAATCCATTAATTTTTTTGCCCATTATTAATAAAACTTTTATAAACATTTTTTTAAGGAAGGGTACAGGAATGAAGGTGAGCAGATGCAGGCAGGAAGAGAGAGGTGGAAAAAGCATTTCATTTAGTTGTTCATCTTGGTTTTTCCCTCCAGTCCCAGGATGTGGACTGGGGCTTTGGGATGCATTTAGACTATACCCAACCACTACTCCACCAGGGAAAGCTTCTATAAACATTTTTAACATTAATTTTTTTGAACTATGTGAACATTTCTTTGGGATATATACTTATACAGGGACTTGCTGGTTAATAGTATAGGCAGATGCTTAGCTTTTATAAAAATTGTGAGACTTTAAAAAAATCGGAGTCAGTTTGCACTGTTATCTGTAATGGCCTAGTTGATCTACAGCCTTCTTAGTACCTGGTGCTTTTATTTCATCCATTCTAGCATGTGCAGTGAAATGCCTTTTCATTTAAATTTTTATTTTCTTGGTGAATAATGATGATAAAAGCTTTCTAATATGTTTATTGGTTGGTTGGATATCTTCTGAGAAATATTCAATCTTTAGTCCACTTAAAAATAGAATAGTTAGTTGCTTTCTATTGATCTAAAAATGTTAAAAAACTTCACATGCAAGTCCATATATGTATATGGGTGTGTATATATATGCAAATATATATGATATGTCTATAAAAATGGGTAGTATATACATATATACACAGAAATACCCATTTCTATTCTCTCCCAGATAATTTTTTAAATTTTTTTATTGTAGTAATTATTATACACATTAAAATAATTTCCTGTGTGTAGGTTTCCCATTTCTTAGATATATTTCAACACACCCTGCCCTCCTCCAATCACCAATGTTCTTCCCCATTGTCCTGTTGGATCTGCCACCTTTTGCGCCTGACCAACCAAATCCCTTTTGGTATCTCAGTTCTATTAGTTCTGTTGCAGATGTTTCAGGGTTGTTTATGTTTTATTTGTTTCTTTATTTTGTCTCTTCACATTCCACCTATGAATGAGGTCTTTTTATCTATCTTTCTTCTTTTGACTTGTTTCAGTTAGCATAATCCCCTTGAGTTTCATTCATGTTGATTCAAATGACAAGGTTTCATCTCTTCTAAGGGCTGTGTAATATTCCACTGTATATATGTACCACATCTTCTTTATCCATTCATCTGATATTGGCACTTAGGCAATTTCCAGTTATTACCTATTGTGAACAGGGCTACAATAAAAATGGGGATACATACATCTCTGCAGATGGGTGCTTTTGTATCTTTTGGGTAGATGACCAGAAGTGGAATGATGGGGTCATTTGGGATTTCCATCTTTAGTTTTTCAAGGAGACTCCCAATTGATTTCCATAGTTGTTGCACCAATTTGCACTCCCACCAACAGTGCAAAAGTGTTCCCTTTTCTCCACATCCTTGCCAGCATTTGTTGTTTCCAGACTTTGGGATAATAGCCAGTATTTCAGGTGTAAGGTGGTATCTCATTGTTGTCAGCAAGAGTAGGAATATAATTTCATGTGCCTCTTGCCCATATCCTCCTTGGAAAAGTGTCTCTTTCCGTTTTTTTGATTGGATTGCTTATTGTTCTGTTGTTGAATTTTATGAGGTTTTTGTATATTTTAGACATTAAGCCTTTGTTGGAAATACTGAATGCAAATATCTTCTCCCTATTAGTAGGCTTCCTTTTGGTTTTGGTGATGTTTACTTTTGTTGTGAAGAAGCTCCTTCGTTTTATGTAGTCCCAGTCATTTATTTTTCTTTTTGTTTCCCTTGATGGTGGAGTTGAGTCCCCAAAGGCTTCTCCACAACTGATGTCATGGAAAGTCTTTCCTATGTTGTCTTCTAAGAGCTTTATGGTTTCTGGTCTTATGTTCAAATGTTTAATCCATTTTTAGTTAATTTTTGCAAATGGTGTTAGTGAGTGGTCTAGCTTCATTCTTTTGCATGTGGCTGTGCAGTTTTCCCAACACCCTTGTTGAAGAGACTCCTATTTCCATCTAATGCTTTTGGCTTCTTTGTCGTAGATTAACGACTGTATGTGAATGGGTCAGTTTCTGGTCATTCAGTTCTATTCCACTGATTAGTGCCTCTGTTATTATTCTAGTATCACACCATTTTGATCACTATTGCTTTGTAATATAGTTCAAAGTCTGGAAGTGTAATCCCTGCAGATTCATTCTTTTTTCTAATTATTGCTTTGGCTATTAGGGGTTTTTGTTGTTCCATATAAATTTTAAGATTTTTTTGTTCTGTTTCCTGGAAATAAGCCAATAGATTAAGGGAGATTGCACTAAATTTATATATTGCTTTGGGAAAGATGGCCATTTTAATGACATTGATTCTTTCCAGTGAAAAGCAGAGAATGTCTTTCCATTTCTTTGTGTCTTCCTCTATTTCTTTAAGGACTTGTGTTTTTGTTGTATAGATCTTTTACTTCCTTTCTTAGGTACATATCCAGGTATTCCATTTGTTTAACTTCTATTTTAAATGGTATGCTTTTCATGATTTCCTTTTCTTCTAGTATGTTGTTTGCATACAAAAATGCAACAGATTTTTGTGCTTTGATTTTATAGCCTGCCACTTTACTCTATTCATCAATGAGTTCTATAAGTTTTTTGATAGAGTTTTTTTGGATTTTCAATATATATAATCTTGTCATCTGAAAATAATGAGAGTTTTACTTCTTCCTTTCCAATTTGGATTCCTTTTATTTCCTTTTGTTGCCTAATTGCTCTGACTAAGACCTTCAGTACAATGTTAAATAGCAGTGGTGAAAGTAGACAACCTTGCCTTATCCCTGAACTAAGAGGAAACACTTTCTTTTTTTTTGCCATTGACTATCATGTTGGCTGTCGGTTTTTCATATATGAGCTTTATTATATTGAGATGTGAATCTTCTATTCCTATTTATGGAAGGTTTTTTTAAATCATAAATGGGTGTTGAATCTTGTCAAAAGCACTCATTGAATCTATTGATATAATCCTGTGTTTTTTCTCTTTGCTCCTGTTGATATGATCTATGAGATTAATAGATTTTCACATGTTGAACCATCCTTGCATCCCTGGGATGAATCCCATTTGGTCATGGTGGATGATCTTTCTAATGCATTATTGCATTCATTTTGCTAATATTTTATTAAGAATTTTTACATCTATATTCATTAGAAACATTGGTCTGTAATTTTCTTTCTTGGTGACATACCTGTCAGTTTTTGGAATCAGTGTGATGTTAGCCTCATAGAGTATTTGGGAGAGTTCCCTGTTCTTCAACATTTTGTAAGAGCTTGAGAAAAATAGGTGTTAATTCTTTTCTGAAGATTTGGTAGAACTCATTGGAGACACCATCTAGTCCTGGGCTTTTCTTTTTGGGGAGACCCTTGATTACGTCTTCGATTTCTTTGCTCGTGACTTTTCTGTTCAGGTTCTCCAATTCTTCTGGGTTTGGTCTTGGTAGACAATATTTTTCTAGAAATCTGTCCATGTCCTCAAGGATGTCTATTTTGTTGTCATAGACCTCCTCATAATATCTCCTATGATTTTTTTTTTTATTTCTGTGGTATCTATTGTAACTTCTCCCCTTTCATTTATGATTCTAGTTATGAGAGTTTTATCCTTTTTTTACTTTGTGAGTATAGCCAGTAGTTTGTCAATTTTGTTTATTTTTTCAAAGAACCAACTTTTTGTTTTATTGATCTTCTGGATTGTCTTTTTGCTTTCTGTTTCATTTATTTCTGCTAGAATTTTGATTATTTCCTTTCTTCTATTGATTTTGGCTTTAATTTTCTTCTTTCTCTAGTTGTTTTAAATGTAGAGTTGCTTATTTGTGATTTTTCTTGTTTCTTTAGATAGGCCTGGATTGTGATTAGCTTTCCTCTTAGTACTGCTTTTGCTGCTTCCCATCGATTCTGGTAGCTCGTGTCCACATTTTTATTTGCCTCTAAGTATTTTTTAGATTCCTCTTTGATTTCCTCTTTTGCCCAAGAGTCCTTCAGGAGCATATTGTTGAGTTTCCAATCAGTTTGTGGTCTTTCAGCTTTCTTTTTGTGGTCAAATTCCAGTTTTAGGCCACTGTGATCAGAGAATACTTTATATTATTTCAATCTTTGTAAATGTGTTGAGAAATGTTTTGTGTCCTAGCAAATGCTCTGTCCTTGAGAATGTTCCATGTGAGCTTGGGAAAAAAGTTAACTCTGTAGTCGTTGGGTGAAGTGCTCAGTATGTGTCTATTAGACCTATCTGTTCTAGATGTTCATTTAAAGTGTCTGTTTTCCTGTTAATTTTCTGCCTGGTTGTTCTATCCATTGTTGTAAGTGGGGTGTTGAAGTCTCCACTATTATTGTGTTGCTGTCAGGGTCTCTTGCCAGGTCTAATAATACTTGCTTCATATATTTTGATGCTTCTTCATTTGGTGTATATATGTTAAAAAAAACATTATGTTTTCCTGCTGGATTGATCCTTTAATCATTATATAGTGTTCATCTCTGTCTTTTGTTATGTTTATTAGATGGAAGTCTGTTTTATCTGATATGCGTATAGCTGTTTCTGCTCTTTTGTGGTTGCCATTCAACTGTAGGATTGTCTTCCATCCATTGACTTTGAGCCTTTGTTTATCTTTGGGAAGAAGGTGGTTTCCTGAATGCAGCAGAAGGTTTGGTTATACTTTTTAATCCATTCAGTCACTCTTCATCATTTGACTAGTGAGTTCAGACCATTACCATTTAGAATTATTTTTGATATTTAGCTGCTTAGTGTATGTTATAGTTTGCCTTTTCTGTGTTGCTCCAGATGATGCCTTTATTCTCTTTCTCTTCTTAGGTCAGATGGGTACAGTTATGTTTTGATTGATTTTGTCTCGTTTTCTTCTTTGCTTTCTCCATGGTGCTGTATTTTGATGTTACCCTGAAGTTAGCATTCACAGTTCTATATTTACTACATAATTTTATTTGAAAGCATATTAGTCTTCCACTCATTCTAACTATGCACGTTTTTGTTCTCGTCTTCCTCACGTTTAGTATTTGCTATCTTGCTGTTTTTCTGTGTGGTTTCTTTACGCTTTACTGAGCATCTCAATATTTTTGCAAAGCTGGTTTGTGGTGATAAACTCCTTTATCTTCTGCTTGTCAGAAAAGGTTTTTATCATTCTTCAATTCTGAATGATAATCTTGCCAGATACAGTCTCCTAGGTTGAAAATTCTTTTCTTCTAACACTTTTAATATATCATGTAATTGCCTTCTGGCCTGTAGAGTTTCCACTGAGAAATCCACTCACAGTCTTATGGGGCTTCCTCTGTATGTGACACATTTTTCTCTGATTTTTTTTAATATCTTTCTTTATCTTGTATTTTTGACATTTTTATGATGCTTTGTCTTGGTGTATTCTGTTTGGGTTTCTTTTATTAGGAACTCTGAGCTTCCTGGATCTGGAGGCTTGCTTCATTCTTCAGATTCAGGAAATTCTCCTCAATTATTTCTTCAAATATGGTTTCTCCCCCCTTTTCTCTCTTCCTCTAAGACTCTAAGATGCGAATGTTGTTCCTTTTGACGTTATTCCAGAGGTCTTGAATGCTGTCTTCAATATTTGAGTTTTTTAATCTCTTTGCTCGCTTGCTTGCTTGAGTTCCTCTGTCCTGTCTTTCAGATCACTGATTCTATTGGAAGCTTCATCTATTCTATTGAGGATTCTCTCTATTGAGTTCTTTAATACAGTCATCATATCTCTTACTTGTTTGACATCTTGTTTCAATTTTTTTCTTTGCTTCCTAACATTCTTGTTTACTGCCTCTACTGATTTCTGGATTCCCATGAGTATGTTAACCACTGTTAACCTAAATTCCTCTTCAGGCAATTTACATACATCTGCTATATTCAGATTTTTCCCTGGGTTTTTGATTGAATCCATTATTTAATGTGTATTTCTCTGTGTCTTTTTTTCTATTCAGCATTCTGTTTGTATTTCTGAGGGTTCAGGTCCCTGCATTGTGTGGGTTTGACTTGCCCAGGATTGACAATCAGGCGCTAGTGTTTCTTCTACCCACAGGTGGCGCTAGCGGGTAGTGTTGATGTTTAGTCCTATATGGGACTGCCTTCTCATTGTAATCCTGGGGCCAGATATTCAATGGGCTGGATATCCATTTGACACGATATGTGGTGGGCAGGATATTCGCTCAGTGGACTCCGGGCTAGCGAGAAATGGTTGTGGGAGGGCTTTGAGCTGGGAATTTCTTTAGTTGATTTGTTATAATTGTGCCCAGCGCAATTTCATCACCAGTCTCTGGCTCAGCACCTGTTGCGCTGGTTCTCCTTTCACCCCCTCCCAACTCGGCTCTGTGGCTCTGCATCGCAATTCAACTGGTCCTGACTCTCACTATTTCCTCGCTGCTCATGAAATCCCTAGCCTTGACCCCATCATGCATCCAGAGACTCCCAAGCTCCATCCCAAATCCAAATCAGCAACGTAGCTGAGAACCCTGCCAGGTGCTATTTACATATATAGTTCCATTCCCTATTACCTCTTGGGTCTCCTGCTTACACGACCCACTAGTTTTCAAAGTTTGATGTTTTGGGGTTGGAGATGCTGTCTCTGATGTAGGTCCTATAAATTGGGGTGCCTGATGTGAGTTATGAATCCCTTAGTCCAGCAGAAGCAGCCTGCATTTGTGGTTGTTTTGTCTTTAGTGGAGCTTCTTCATAGGCTTGCTATCTCTCATCTATTTTGATATCTTTTTGTCCTTTGCTCTTAGTTGTTTTTCACAGAGAATTGTTCCATATATAGATGAAACGATATTGTTGTACCAGGAAGTGAGTCCGGTGTCTTCCTACAGTGCCGTCTTTAATGACATCCTATTTGCCTATCTTGAGGCCAATATCACACACTTCTTTTATGATAGAAGCTTTATGATGTTTCCATATCTTTAAGGTAACTTCCCACATATTATTCTTTGTTTTTAAAGAATTTTTCTGGCTCTTCATATTCAACTACAGCATCTATGATTAATTTGTTTTGCTCCAGAGAAAAAAGCTGATAGCATATTTACTGATTGCATATTAAATTTATAAGCAAAACTTAGGTATAATTGACAGATTTGGATTTGAGACTTCCAATCATGAAATATAGCATATCTTACCATTTTTTGCCAAGTCTACTTCAGTACCTTTTAGGAGGTTTCATAAATTTCCTCATGTATGTTTTTCATTGTCATAGGGTTCTATCATTATACCTTCTGATTATTATATATATTCTATTGAATTATAAGTTCATTTTATGCTCTCTAGTTATTCTTGTAGTAATTTTATTCCATGAATTCTTTCAGGTATTCCAAATATGTAATGAAATAATCTATAAATAGAGATAATTTTACCTGTTTCCTTGTTATGAAAATGCCTCTTACTTATTTCCAATTTGCCATTGCTTTTCCAATACCTCGAATACAATGTTAATCAATAGTGGAGATTGTAGGCATCTGGTGCTACTGGTGATTTAAATTAGCAATGCTCCTAGAGTTTTGAAATTAAGTTGCTGATTTTTAGTTTTACATATTTTATTGTCTTAAAGAAATATTTATTATTCTATGATTCAAAGAAGTACTTTAAAAACATGAATGGATGTTGAATTTTATAAACTTCTTTTCATCTTCTTTGGAATTTTATCCCTCAATTTTTCCTTATCTTTTTTACATCTTTAATAGTTCCACCTCTACAGACTCTTCTGCCTCTAAACATATGCAACCTACTTTACCCTTAAAAATTCCCTTTAATATACTCTTCCTTTGCCCTTTTTCTGTCTAAAATTTGAAGTGACCAGTGTTTCTTTCTTCTCCACATTCACGGTCTCAATTATTTTTTTGTGTGTTATGCTTACAATTTTTTGGCTTAGGTCTCCCTTTATCTCCCAATGTCAGTGTACCCCTCCTGTTCAGATGCTTTTGTATTTCCAAGTTTGGTTTTTCTATGCCTCCAAGGAACTCATGTCTGATTTTCAGGGCTTAAACCTTCAGTTCAGCTTTGACTTTAGCGCCTTGATTACTGTCTTGAAACTGAGGCATGGAAGGAAGAAGTCTCTCTGTCTGAACAAAAATGAATGCCTGCTGTAATTTTTCAGTGGGTATCAAGTTTCAGTTATGTGAGAAAAATAAGTTGCAAAGATCTGCTATACAGCACAGTGTCTGTAGTAACAATACTGTGTTGCACACTCAAAAATTTGTTTAGAATGTAGATCTTATATTAAAGATACTGCAATAAGAACAAAACAACTAAGACAGAAATAAAGAATCTAGCATAAAATTACCTTCTATAACCTATGTCATTTTTTTTTTTTTTTAAAGACAGGAAGGAAGTAAGGGAGAGGAGAAAGAAGCATTCAAGGAAGGGTGAAGAAGAAGAAATATCTTTGTTTATTTATCTATTTTTCGTCCTATTCCCAGGTCATGAACCCAAGTCCTTAGGTTGTGTGAGGTCCAGACACCGGCATCTCATCTGCCTGCACCACAAGGGTCATTTTGTCATTTTGATGAGAAAATATACAGCATCATTTAAGAAAATAAATTCTAGAAAAGTTTATACCATCATGCAATTAACACCATATTTTAGAGGTAACTTTAATGGCAATGGGGCATAATTTAATTTGTCGTATTTTTCAAATGAAATTATGGAATAAATATTGAATAAAAGTATGAATCATTCATATCATGAACTTCTGTCTTAGCCAAAATCATAAGAGAATATGCATCCTGATTCTTGGCCTCTGAAAGTGAGGTATCATTAGAAAAATGTCACCATGGTTATCTGTGATTCTTCCCTGCTGTCCTACCTGTATAGCACATTAGTTCCTCCATGGAACCAATGGCAATATGGCATCTACTTCTATTTCCTTCGTGCACAGATTTTAAGCTCTTTTGGAACAGCTTAGATTGTTCTTTGAAAACACAGAATCTTTGGTAGTTTTGAAGATTTCTAGATAATTTTACTGAAAAAGGTAGTGTGATGAGGATCTTTGCCATGGTGAGTGTGTTGGGACCCTCGCCAATTGCCAGGGTCATTGATTGTTGATGCCATTTGTCATTGTTATGGAGAGGCAGCATAGAGATTCCCACTTAGGCCCTGGAAGAGGTACTTCTGTTCCTGGGATAAGCAGTCCTTGGGCGATGTGAAATTCTGTGCAGAAATAAAAATGAGCTCTACTTGTGAAAAATACATTTTCCTGCTTATTTCAGAAAGTCCTCTTATATGAGCACCAGAGGGAAGCTTCTATGGGTTTCCAATTTAGTCTCGATATGTACATATTTAAAATAAACCATGCTTTTAAATACCATCTTTTGACTACTGTGGTATAAACAGATGTTTTTTTCTTTCTTCAATTATAGTGAGAATCTGGATATGACCTTGATATGAAATCATGGTCTTTGCCTCAGAATTCATTTCAATATAGTGAAGTCTCTAATTTTCCTACCATAACAAGAAAAATAGTATATATGCTTAAGTCACCCCTCTTCTTATGCTACCCAGCCCATTTTCCTTATGGGAAGTGAGAGAGCTGAGACAGTAAGATTGTGTCCTGCTGACACTAAACTGAACAAGGAAGAGTAGAGTCTTGGTGCATTCCATGTCTCATCTTTGTGTTTTGGCACTATCTTTTCTCCTGCTGTGTGTCAGAGGTGGGACAAGACTGATGGAGACAGAGCTCATGATGGCTCTTTGGTTGCTTCCCATTTGTCTTTCGTTATTCAAGATATGCTTCTTTAGAAACCTGGGCAATTACTGAGCCTCCCTGAGATAATATGTCTCAGTTTTTGCTGTGAGGACTGGTTTCTCAGGGTGCATTCTAGTTCAGCCCAGTCATGATCAACAGTCTCTCCAAATGGCTGACTGTGTTGGGGTATTTTTCAAACTTGAGATGCTTTTCATAGTGTTGAAAGAGAAAGAAAGAGCTAAAGCATTCTTACATTGTGCATTGCCTTTTGTTAAGACTAGTCATTCTCCTTTATGGGAAGCAATAGAAATTCTCACTTCTGAGTCATGGAATCCATTTGGATGATAAAACGTATTCTTTCCTATATGTCAAGATGACTTCCCCCAAAAGAATGGTTGTGTGAAATGTCTCAACAGTGAATACTTTGTTTATTTCACAGATGGGAAAGAACTCCATCCTATAATCTTCTTATTCTTAGAGTTTGGTTATTTTACCTGGACTGAATTCTCTCAACATTATCATGAGCTGATCTTTAGCTAATTAGTTGTAGATCTTGCCTACTCTGTCATTTCACTTACTATAATAATTGACTCTATAGCAGAGAGAAACACCACTACTAATTTGATGTGCAAGAATCCACTCTTCTGCTTCATTGTTTTAGTGATCACTGTGTTCAACCATTGTGGCCTGGGCCACCAGGGGATCTGTGTCCCACAAGTCTGCTCTTTGCTGATACTTGGTTTATCTTAGGATATATATTTATAGTGGCATGCTGTCCAGGGGTAATGGTCCGTTTGTCTTTCTGCGTTCATAACAACATTGACCACCTCCTCAAACTCTTATGAGCACGTGTTTCACAAGTCGGTGGACTTTAGAGTCACAAATATTATTAATAACCATCTTAATTTCCCCCACCACCTTTCATTTTTTCTCTCCTCAGGCAGGTCCAAACATTTCTGTCCCCCCACCCCTTTGGATCAAGGAAATGTTTGTACCAAGTTCACCTCCTGGGACCAGGAGCTACACAGTGGTTTTCACATTTAAGCATGTATCTGAAGGAGGACTTGTTAAAATGAATTCTAGTTCCCATCCATGGAGTTTCTGATTCGGTAGATATGGGGTAGAATTCATAAATGTTCATTCTCAATAAGTTCCCAAATGCTGCCTCATAATTGCCCTGAGCAGTACATATAAACTGACATTTGCCTGCCATGGGTTCAGGGGTACTCCAGGGATGCAACATTTCCGGCACTTACTCTCTTGAGTAGGGGTAAGTTCCTTTTTCTTGAAATTGGTTTGCATCAGTCTGAGAAGCACAGGATCTGAGGGGATGTGAGTAGAACATCAAGTGTTTCGTACATCTCCCGACAGGGATACTTCTATGTTATTGTTGTTTAAAGCATCAGGGCTTTTTCAAGTTATTCATAATGTGGTTTGGTCAACACGTGCCCCAAAATAACCACCCTCTTCCCTGAGTGACATGAGGGATTTTTAAAGGGAAAGAAAACAGGGGATCACCCCCAAGGTATTCAGGAAAAGGGATATTTTTGAACAGAAGGGATTGGCAGTTCTGAGGCCACTAGGCATGCATGAAGAGGACTTGAGAAGGAGAGGGGACTGACTGATATGCACCCGGGGCAATTGCTTTGTTGTCATTAATGGGTGACACCAGGTTGCATCCAGCAACAGTGAGCTGACTTCTTTTTTTTTATTAAGAAAAAGTGCAGGCAGACCAGACCAGCAGGCAAGAAGAGAGAGGAGAAGGAAGCATTTTTAATTTATTTTTATTTTGGTTTTACATCTTGGTTGTTCCCTTCAAGCCAGGGGCACACACCCTGGTCTCTCAAATGTAGTGGATATGCTTGGCCAGAGACAGTAGACCAAATCACTAATCTGCCAGGGCATACCTCCACTTAATTTTTGACCTCAGCACTTAGATTTGGGTTGTTTTTAATCAGCAATAAGACTGATTCTAAGCAAATTTCAAGAAAGAAAAGATAACAATAGCCTTGCTTTTTTGTTAATCATTGAATTTTTAATGTCTTTAAGGTGAATTTATAGATGGGTGGACAGCACCTGGGTGAAAGAATTCTCACATTGTTTTTGGGAGACAGTGTATGTTTTTGATTTCCCAGGGGTTTGCAAGTCTGGAATTCTAGGAAACAGGATGTTTTTCCCAGTTTCTCACATAGATTTTTAGCCTCCTGGGTAGCTTGGCGGTCTTGCATTATTATTTCTAGGTAGTTTGGAGATCTTGCATCCAGGATGTGGGTTCCAGTTGACTGGGGCCTGTTGCTGCTGGACTTTACATTGACCAGGGTCTCAGAACAAGACATTGGATAGAAATGCTTCTTATTAGTCTACCTTAAGCCCTCTTTCAGTGTGATATTAAGAAAAGCTGCTTCTAACTTCATCATTTATTGTCTGTCCCCTAGATTTCCTCCTTTGGAACTTATTTTCTGCTCTTGAGACATGACAACAAAATTTATAATAGGGTATATCTATCTTTGTTCTTTGCTCTCTGGGTCAGGTAAAATTTTGGTGTTACTCATTGTGAATGAGTTGTTTCCCCATAATGGAAGGGAAGAGGTATGTTTGCTGTTGATGGTATCTTGGGTTCTTCTGTCTGTTTTCTTCACAGGTATTTAGAGCTTGAGTCACTGATTTCTTCTCACTCACTCTGGTATTATTCCAATTCTGACAAAAACTGGTGTTTTTTTTTTTTTTCAAATTTATTTTTGTATTGTAGTAACCTACACATTAAAGTAATTTCCTATGTATAGATTCCCCATTTCTTAGATATATGTCAACACACCTTGCCTTCCACCAAATCACCAAGTGTTCTTCCCCATTGTCCAGTGGGCTCCACCACCATTTGCCCCTACCTGCCCCATTCCCTTTTGGCCACCTCAGTTCTGTTGAAAATATTTCAGGGTTGGTTATAAAAACTGGTGGATTTTAATAGCCCTCAGACACCTGAAAGATGTGGGTATATTTTGTTGCTGTCAGTCTTCTGTTTGGTGTACCACATGATGCCTCATTGCAGACTGCCAATGTTTTCTGCTAGCTGACAATTTGGGCTTTGTATACAGACGTGCATTTTGCCTTTTAGATATTTTTATTTTGCTCCTCAAGTATAAATGCAATGGACCCATTCCCTTGGTGAACATCAGCTAAAAGACACAGTAAAAATTTCTTTAAATAGGGATGGTTTATTCCTTCTGACAAATAAAGGAGACAGCAAGAAATGATAAAACACCATATCCCCAGTCCTTTGCTCAGGGGGTCTCATTAAAGTTCAGTTGAGGAAGTGGGTGGCAATTGGTGAGCAGGTTGCTGGAGAAGACTCCAGGTCCACTGAAGAGGTGCCAGCCTGCCTCATGCTCTGTTGTGCTGGCACATGTTCAAAAGCTCATTGTGCAAGTTCACCTTTAAGTCAGTCCTAGATGGTCTGTGGTTGCTCAGGGAGAGGGTGGGTCTGAACCACTTAACTTGGCAAAAGATTTCATTTACCTCCCCAAGGCCTGTATGTATTCTAGTGTCTAGAACTATTAGGTTTTGAATGACTGTTCAATGGTGTAGGTCTCAGGGACTGCATCAGGTTTTAAAAGGTGGCCTCCTGGAGTGTTTTGTAGTATACTATTAGATTCTCCTAGAGCTGGCACATTCTCTAAGTTTATCCATCCCCCTCTCTCCTCAGGAGACTGATATTGACTTATATTAGCAGACTCTGTTGCCTGCAGTCTTCAGCAAGCAATGAGAGGAAAGAAGAGTAAGGGCAGGTCCTCCGGCTTCCTCCCTCTGGAGTGCTGTGGACTGCAAGCCTCCACCAGGAGTCACACTTAGATTAAGAGGCCCTCCTCATACAGCTCTCTCTCCTTAACAGTAATTCAGGCCTAGATGTTGTAATGGTGCCCACTTCTCTAGTCCTGGAACACTGTGCAGTCTCTTGTGATTTTCCTACATCCTACTCACACTTTGTAAGCAGTTCCTGTTCTCTCTGCCTAACCAAGTTCTGTGGGTTTGTTCTTCCCTGCACATCTGTACCCAGAGGTCCTCGCTGGTGGGCTGTAGCATCACTTTTCTAAAACCTCCTCTGGCCATCTGTGGTGTTATTGCCTACACCACCAAACCATTAGACAGAGTCATAAATACAAGACTGTGATAAAATCACACACATCTCTTTGCCCCCTTTTCTTACACAAATAATGGCAAAGTGTAATGGAGCCCCGCCAAGACCGAATTCAGGAATGCAATTGTGTTAGTAGACCCGTAATAGGAGAGCTTAGTAGTATAATGAAAAGCATTCCATGAGGTCACCCTCAACACTTAATGGAGATCCTTTCTTGTTCAGGGTACATAAGTGTCCTGGGACATAGTCAGTCCAGAAAGAATTCAGAGTGATGCTTGATGAGAGCACAAGGCAAGTTTATCAGATGAAGCAGAGAGAGACAGAGATCTCTCTGTGGACAGTAAAGCCACACCTTTCTAAGTTTAGGGGCAGGGTTCTTATATACCCATGCAATGGAGATTTCCACTTATTCAACTGGCTTGTTAATATCACGGTGGCTAGGGGGTCGTTTAGAAAGACCTTTACTTTTAATCTAATTTCTGCACTCTTGTACTTTAAAGGTGGCTAGCTGACACTGTGAATCTGTGCATTTTGGCCTACTGTTATCTTCCCTCAGCAATTGTTTTACCTTATCTTAGGCAAGCATGTGGTTGAGGTGGTTAATTTGAACTTCTGTTAATTTTCTATGCATGTCTCCTTTTTCTTAAGCCTTTCCAGGCCCTTTCCTGGTTACCTCCTGCAGTAAGAAATTATTCCTGCCCTCATACAGTGAAGAGTTAGTGTATTTTTTGGCATTTTCTTTCTGTATTTATTATTCTTTAAGCTGTTTCCCTGGTTCCTTTGCTCTCTCTCATCACCTCGAGTCCTTGGTCATTGAATGGCCATTCAAAAACCTAGAGACTGGGTGTGTTCTTGTGACTCAGGTGACTGGGACAGCTGGGGTGTGGACCATGTAAAGTCCAAGGACCCGGGTTCAAAACAGGAGAGGGGCTGGGAGTCAGGAGGTGGGGTGGTCTGAACCAAAACAAGCAAATAAATAAGTAAAAATCTTCTTTTTTCTCTCCCTTCTTTTCTCTATTAAAAGCAAACAGACAAAACCAAAACAAGCAAATAAATAAGTAAAAATCTTCTTTTTTCTCTCCCTTCTTTTCTTTATTAAAAGCAAACAGACAAAACCATAACCCCTCTCTAAAGTAGTTTTAGACAATGGAATATAGTTAAACACCTTGGGGGAAGTCGATAAAGAAAATCTTTGACCAGGAGAAGTGGTTCTGATCCACCCAACAGCCTGAGCAAGTGTGGAACAATTAGTTCTGATCTAAAGGTGGTCTTGCACACCGTTTTTGAACACGTGCAAGTATGACCTGATATAAGGAAGGCTGGCACCTGCACAGTGAATTTATAATCCTCCACAGCAACCTCCTGACAGCCCACTTTCTCAGCTGAGCCCCAATAAACGTCCCCTGAGCAGAGCATCAGGGAATGCAGTGCTTTATCTTGTTATATCCTTTATATAAGTAATACCTTTTTTCTTTGTTTAAAGGAATGTTGGTTTGTGTTCTTTTGTCTGACACTCACTAAGGGTATTCATCTGTTACATTCAGTATCAATTTCAGATAGGAAATTCTGGTGAAGTGTTCCAGAGTAGTGTCTGCCCTTTCTCTTCTTGAAGTTACATACGATTTGGGCAAGATAATTCCCATTTTGCTTATTTGTCCAAATTTTGCATTGAATGTATTTCTCTCTGAAAGCAGCCAGTGGTGGCAAATGACCAATATGGGGTAACAGCTGGACTGGGGGAAATAGTTACTGAGAAATTATGGTCATCCCATTTTCTAGTTACTTTTTAGAGATGATTTGAAAAATAAATATTCATCAGTGAAACAGTTTCAAGTTATATTCACCCAACTTTGGAAGCAAGAATTTACACACACAGATATGTGCATATGTGAGATATGTAATTATATGTTTATTCACAGGAGGAAACTGGGTTTGAACAAATGATTCCCCTTCTCTGTAAATGTGTCAATTATCTCTGGCCCAAAGCAGATGATTCCTCTATAGTCATTCCTACACTTGTTTTTCTTTCCTTCAGACTTGGATTGGGTCTCCCAGAAGACTGAGATAAATCTTCAATTTACAATCCATTTAAGAGAGATGAGTGACTCATTATTGCTGAAGCTATGAGACTGAAATGGCAATGAATGACCCATTGTCCCTGGGCTGTCTTTTTAGGACCTGTCCTCTGGACCAGTATTCATTTCCCCTTTCATGTGTCCCTTCCCTTCCAGGTGGAGAAGGCCTCATATTATCCATTCTTCTTGTGCTGGAATTCACTAGCCTTACCTGGGAAATGCAGTGAAGTTATTAAAAAATCTCATTGTGGCTGAAGAACAAATTGAGTGCTCTAGTTAACGTTATTAGCATGAAGACTAATCTTTTGATCCCCTGTGATGCTACTTCCAAATCAGTTCTCTGCTGAAAATCCAGAATAGAATGGTGTAATTATCATCTTTAATAACCCCAACAATGTCCTTCCCTCCATTTCATATACTCTGTGATTTGGCCCATATTGTCACTTTCCTTTGCCCCAAATGGAGGACTTTACTGGGTTTTCAAGTTTTTATTTTTGTTTTTGAGCTCTCTGCTTGTCATGTCATCTTCTATTCTTTGTTGTTAATCCACTTATTATTCATGAACTGTAGGATGTCATAAGACTGACAACAACATGGATAAATCTTTCTCACTGACATAATGATGACCAAAATAAATCAGAAAACAAAACCTGAGTTCAAGAATAGGCAAAAACAACTTATAATGGTAGAAACCAGAATATAGTAATTTCTTGACGGGAGGTTGCATTAGCAGTTGACTGAAGTGAGGCAAGAGGAAGCTTTCTGGCGTGTTAGACTGTTCTGAGTCTTGATCTGAGTAGGAGCAAGACTGGGTGAACTGAAAACTTCTCTGTTGTATGCATGTTATACAAAAGTACTGGGTGAAGAAATCCATATATGTTATAAATTGATTTAAGCAATAAAAACTGCAATATGAGACAACAAGATGAACTAGAAATTGAAACAGATAAGAATTTTTTATTGTAAAGAAAGGTGCAGGCAACAATAAAAGTGTGCAGACAAGCTGGAGGACAGAGAATTTAATTAATTAATTAATTAATATTTATTTTATCTAGTTGTTCATCTTGTCTGTTTTCTCAAGCCCCTGGATGTGAATGCTGGGACTTTTGTATGTATGTGGACTATGCACCATCAGAGCATGCTGATAAGAATTTTAAAGCAGTTATTATACCTTTCTTCAATAAAGTGAAACAAGACATGTTCAATAAATGAAAACATGTTCAGTGAAAAGCCTTGATGAGAAATGGTTAACATAAAAATAAGAATAAAAACAAGGAAAGTTATAGAATGGAAAAATATAATGTTTGGAGTAGCAGAATGGATATACTTAACAACTGAATGGATATGACCTTATTGAAGAAAAATCAAGCAAACTTGAAGCTCAACAAATAGAAATGATCTAAGGTGAGCTACAGGAAAAATATCATGAACAGAAACTCAGAGGCCTGTTAGATTATATTGAATGGTCTAACATGTTTAAAAGTTATACCAAATGGATAAAGAGAAAAAATGGCCACAAAAATACCTAAAGCTATAACCCCTCCAAATTTCCTTAATTTGATGGAAAAACTAGCATTTTTAGCTATAAGTTGTTAAGTGAACACCAGGAATAATTAATATGAAAAAGCTCATATGAAGTTATAGTCAAGATTAAACAGTTAGGAAGCTGTTTAAGTAAAAATATAAAGAACAAATGTAAAAATAAATAAGATAAAAATAAATGATTATATACAGGGACAATGATCTAGTAAAAGTCTGATTTCTCATCTGAAACTACAGAAGCTCACAGAGAAGAAGGCAGTAACTAAAGTGCTAAAAGGAAAAGAAAACTACACTGTCATCCCAGAAATCCATATTTGTCAAAAATATTCATGAAAGTAAAATGTAGACATTTAGAGATAAGAGAGAAAAAATATGTTATCTAAGAAATGATAAAAAAGATTCTTCAGGCTAAAGGCAAATGATAACAGGTAAAAACCTGGACTCTTAAAAAGAAATAGGAAAAAATGAAAAAAAAAATATGGATAATTAAAAAATTGTATAATATAAAATTAGTTTTTCCTTTTCTATATTTATGTCTGAAAAAATTGAAAGTATGCTGTATCAACAATCTAAGTTTCTACCTTTAAAAATATGGAGTACAAATTTACTACAAAGTAAACAGAAAAAAAGTAAATTAAAAAAGAACAGTAATCAAACAAGGAAACTAGCAGAGAAAAATAATATAATGAAAAGCTGTTTATTGAAATGAGCAATACAGTTGATAAACATCTAGTTAGATTAATCAAGAAAAATAATACAGAACACACAAATTGTCACTTTAAGGAATGAAAAAGAAGACATTAATCAAGACCCTACAGACAATAAAGGGTTGAATTTGACCTTCAGCCAAGGGCGGCACCAGCACATTCCTTGAAGTGGGGCCCTGTGGAGGCAGGAGGCTACATGTAAGCATGTGCTCTGCAGTTGTGTAGGTAAGCCACATGACACTGCTGAGTGTGGGCATGCAGAGCTGTCAGAATAGAATCCCAGGACAGACAGTGAGGACATGATGAGGTCAGGTAGCTGACTCTAAGCGGAGGGTGCCTGCAGTCGCAGCCTTGGGAGTATCTGTGCTGGGAGCTGGAGATGATTCTCTAAATAAGGTGCCTGGGGATGAGCCACCACACTGGCAATTACAGGGAGTATCGACTTTGATTGTGGATGGGACTCAACTAGTGATGGTGCTAGGGTGTTTTCTCTAAATAGGTGGAAACTTGTGGCTTTATACTGCCCTTTCATTAAAATGAGGTGTGTGTGTATGTGTGTGTTTGTGTGTGTGTGTGTGTGTAGTAGAGAACTGTGAGGCTACCCATTTAATTGTTGAGTTTAGCTAATGTAAATACATTGAAGGCCTCACTTTGTTGTTTGGTGGGATTGGAGATTCAGGCCTTAACTAGGGGTTGTTACCACAGCACAATCTATTTCTATGACAGATTTAATTGTTATTTCTGATTCATTCTCCCAAACTTCTCTATACTTGATATTTAGTTTTGCTCCTTGTCACATGTTTTTTCCCTAAATATTTCAATCATATTATTATAACTCCTTTCAAAGCCTCCAAAGTTTGAAAATAAACAGAATGATAGACTAATGGAAAGATAATGAACTTTCACATTTGGAGGTAACACTTCCACAGAATGCATTAATATGCTGATTTCTTACTCTATGTCTTTTAGCAAATCATACATACTACAACTTTATTATCCATAAAATGGAAAAGTTAATAGGTACAATCTCAAAAGTTAATGATAATTTAAGGGGTCTTGCAAACTACAAAGTGCAGTATGAATGTCAGTTCTTGTTTTAATTGTAGGTCCAGTCAGTTTGAAGAAAAAAAGGGGCCCTAGACCAAAACTTGTGCAAAAATCACCCTCGTGTTTACATCTCTCAGGTGCATGGCCAGTCGGGTTCTTAAGTAGCCAGCACTAATGTTTTATGTGAATCTAGGGATAAGTCTGGTGAAGTGAATAGTCACAGAAATATCGGCTCTCCAAGGGAGGTTGTAGGAGTAAGGAGGGACTATATTGTTACTGATACCTAAAATAGATAAAGGTATTATAAGAAAATAAAAACATAGAACCAATATCTTTTATGAGTTAACATGCAAAAAATCATCTGGAAGCATGGACAAAAAAATCGAGCATAACACAAAAATAGTTTTATGTAATTTTGAATTAGAGTTTAATTACAGGAAATTAAAGTTGATTCTACATTTGAAAATTCATTAATGTGATTCACCACATAAAAAGGAAGCCAAAAATTTATCTAACTGGCTGTAGAGAAAGCATTTGCCAGAATACAAAATCAATTTATGATACATCTCTGAGAACAGAAGAAAATTTGCTCAACCTGATAAAGGACATTTATGAAAAATAATCATATTTATTAATGAAAAAATATACTTTCCTCTAGGATAAGGAAAGCATAAAATTTGACATCTCCAACCATTTCTATACAGCATTGTAGTGGAAGGTCTAACGAGCACTTTAAAACAAGACAAATTTTAAACAAAGTCATATTGATTGGAAAAGAAAGTTAAACAATGTAAAATCTTACATAGAAAATTTTCATGAATCTACAGAGGAGCTTCTAGAATAGGAGAGTTTAGTAAGGTTAAAGGATATAAACTTAATGCAAAAAAATAAATTGTATTTTTACATACCAGTTATAAATATTTATAAAATAAATTAAAAAACAATGCCATGTATAATGGCATTAAAAACATGACATATTTAGCAGAAAATTTAACAACATATATGTAAGGCTGGTACACTGAAAACTGCAAAATATTGTGAGAGAAATTAAAATAGGTCTAAATTAATGGAGAGGCATGGCATAATCATAGAATGGGAGGATCAAAGCTAGTAAGAAAATGATTCTCCTTAAATTGATCTGCTGGTTCAATGCAATTGTAATCAAGATTTCATCATGATTTTGCAGAAACTGACAAATTGATTTTATCATTTTTTTTAGAATGAGAAAGATCCAGATGACAAAAGAAATCTGAAAAAATAAGAACAAAGTTGAAGCATCTCTAGCAGGCTTGAAGAAGTCTCTCTGCAAAGGTTGAACAAGTGGCGGGACCTCAATCTTCACTGTTGCCCTCAGGTACTTAGACTCAATCATAAGAAAGAATTCAAGGAGAGTCAAAAAAAGGAGCAGCAAGATAGAAAAATTCATTTAAAAGAAAAAGTAGGGATGGCAACTTGATAGGACGGACTTTTGCCTCGCTCCCCACAGACACAGGAAAAAACAAAAAAATTACCTATTTTCCTGACACAAACATCAAGAAACAGCTAGAACCTCAGCTGGAGATGGATTGCTGACCATTAACAGTGGGTGAGGTCACTTGATAGGGTTCTCAGTTAAACCACAGACTTGGATTTGTGATGGAGCTTGGGAGTCTCCAGATGCATGTTGGAGTGGAGGCTAAGGATTTTGGGACCAGCTGTGGAGGCAGCAGATGAAAGCTCAGTGGGGCTGAGATGTGGAGCCATGGAGGGCCAACTAGGGAGGAGCTGAACTGGAGCCCATGTGGTGAAATGGTGCTGGGCACAGACATAACTGGA
This sequence comes from Solenodon paradoxus, assembly GCA_004363575.1. Lineage (NCBI taxonomy): Eukaryota > Metazoa > Chordata > Mammalia > Eulipotyphla > Solenodontidae > Solenodon > Solenodon paradoxus. The sequence continues at coordinate 57,910 of RJWH01004163.1, read as the reverse complement.
AATCAGCCAAAAAATTCCCAGCTCGAACCCCTCCCACAACCATTTCATGCCAGAGTCCAGGGTCCACCAAGCAGATATGCCACTCACAGTATATGACACCAACCAGATATACCACCCAGTGGATATCCAGCCTCAGAGTGTAGTGAGAAGGCAGTCCCATATGGGACCAAATATCATCACTACCCGCTAGTGCCTCCTGCCTTGTGGGTAGAGGTGAAACTGCAGCCTGGTTGCATATCCTGGTCAAGTCAAACCTACCCAATGCCCAGGAAATCAAATCCTCAGAAATATAAGCAGAATGCTGAATAGATCAAAGGCACAGAGAATTATATGTGAAATGATAGATCCAAGAAAAAAACACAGGGAAAAATCTGAATACAGCAGATGCATGTAAATTGCCTGAAGAGGAATTTAGGTTAACAGTGATTAACATACTCTTGGGAATCCAGAAATCAGTAGAGGCAGTAAACAAGAATGTCAGGAAGCAAAGAGAAAAATTAAAACAAGACATCAAACAGATAAGAGATATATGATGGCTGATTTAAAGAACTCAACAGAGGAATGCATCAATAGGATGGATGAAGCTTACAATAGAATCAGTGATCTGAAAGATATGACAGAGGAACTCAATCAAGCAAACTGGCAAAGAGATTAAAAAAATTCAAGAATTGAATACAGCATTTGATACTTCTGGGATAACATCAAAACGAACAACATTCTCATCCTAGGGGTCCCAGAAGAACAGAGAGAAAAGGGGGCAGAAACCGTATTTAGAGAAATAATTGCCGAGAACTTTTCAATCTGAAGAATGAAGCAGCTGCCAGAACCAGGAAGCTCAAAGAGTTCCTAATAAAAGAAATCAAAACAGAAATACACCTAGACATATCATCATGAAAATGTCAAAAATACAAGATAAAGAAAAAATGTTAAAAGCCCTCAGAGAAAAAAAGTGTCACATGCAGAAGAAGACCCATAAGAAAGTCAGTGGACTTTTCAAATGAAACGCTACAGGCCAGAAGGGAATGGCATAGTATATTCAAAGTGCTGAAAGAAAAGGATTTTCAACCTAGGATACTGTATCTGGCAAGATTATCATTCATAACTGAATGAATGATACAAACCCATGGGCTTATTTCTAGGAAATTGAACAAAAAAATCTTAAAATTTGCATGTAACAAAAGACCCTGAAAAACCAAAGTAATCATTAGAAAATAGAACGAATACGGAGGGATTACTCTTCTAGACTTTGAACTATATTACAAAGCAATTGTGATAAAAAATGGTATGGTACTGGACTAACAACAGAAGCTTAGATCAGTGAAATAGAACTGAATCACCAGAAACTGATCCACTCTTATACAGTCAATTAATCTATGATAAAGGAGCCAAAAGCATATAATTGAAAAAGGAAAATCTCTTCAATAAGTGGTGTTGGGGAAACTGGACAGCCACATTCAAAAGAATGAAGCTAGACCACTCTCTAACACCATTCACAAAAATTAACTCAAAATGGATTAAACACTTGGACATAAAACCAGAAACCATAAGGCTCTTAGAAGACGACATAGGAAAGACTTTCCATGACATCAGTCATAGAGAAGCCTTTGGGGACTTAACTCCACCATTAAAGGAAACAAAAAGAAAAATAAACAACTGGGACTACATCAAACGAAAGAACCTCTTCACAACAAAAGAAAATACCACTAAAACCAAAAAGAAACCTACTAACTGAGAAAAGATATTTGTGACAACAGCTTAATACTAAAATATAATAAAACTTGACAACTGATAAAACTCAACAACAGAACAGGCAATCCAATCAAAAATGGGAGAAGGCATTGGAGAGACACTTTTCTGAAGAGGATATACAATCCATACAAGCCATACAAATGGCCATCAGGCACATGAAGTTATGTTCCTACAGGCTGACTACAGGGAAATAAAAACTAAAACAACAATGAGATTCACCTTACACCTGAAAGACTGGCTCTTATCTCAAAGTCTGGAAACAACAAATGCTGCCAAGGATGTGGAGAAAGGGAACACTTTTGCACCGTTGGTGGGAGTGCAAATTGATGCAACCCCTATGGAAAACAATTTGGAGGTTTCTCAAAAAACTGACAATGGAAATCCCATATGATCCCATCATTGTACTTCTGGGAATCTACCCAAAAGATACAAAAGCACCCATCCACAGAGATATATGCATCCCCATGTTTATTGTAGCCCAATTCACAATAGCTAAGAACTAGAAATTGCCTAAATGCCCCAACATCAGATGAATGGATAAAGAAGACATGGAACATATATATAATGGAATGCTACACAACCCTTAGAAGAGATGAAACCCTATCATTTGAATCAACATGGATGGAACTAGAGGGGATTATGCTAAGTGAAACAAGTCAAAAGAAGAAAGATGGATACCAGATGACCTCACTCATAGGTTGACTGTGAAGAGACAAAACAAAGGAACAGATGAAACATAACCAACCCTGAAACATCTGCAACAGAACTGAGGTTACGAAAAGGAAGTGGGCTGGTGTGAGGCAAATGGTGGACAATGGGGAAGAGCACTTGGTGATTTGGTGGAGGGCAGGCTGTGTTGAAATGTATCTGAGAAATGGGGATCCTATATGTAAGAAATTATTTTAATGTGTAGAGTAATTACTACAATAAAAAATAAAAAAATAAAAACAAAAGTACATACTCAGAGATGAGTGCAGGAATGCTTTACAATGAGTCATGCGGGACTTTGGTGAGGTAAGCTTTGACAAAGGATTGGGTTTATGAATTTTCATTAGAAGAGAGAGGATAGGTAGGATTCCTTGGTCTTCTGGGAAAAGGGAATGGTTTCTCTCAGCCTCTGATTTTCCTCCTTTTTCTGCCCTATTGGAGTTTCTGGATGCAAGATGGCATCAGTTGCATGGTGGGTAAAGAGGGGGTTGGGCATGATAATCTTATTATAATGGTTCAGGTTTCAGAATAATTAAGTTGGGAGTCAGTGTCAGGTAATTATGCTAGGTTTTCACCTGGTTTCAGCCAGTTTTGGAATCAACAAATAACCAGAGCTCTATTCTGTCTACTAGTGATTGATGACTTCCTGCTTGACTAACCTGCCTAGGAAGAATTTATACTATTTGATTTCAAGATTTACTTTAAAGATTATATAATTAAGACAATGTAATATTGTCATGAAGATTTAAAATATATTGGATAAATACTTGTATCTTTAATATGCAATATATATTAATGCTAATATAAATAAGATATATACTTTGTTTATAATCCAATAAGACAAACAATCTAGTTAGAAAACAGGAAAATATTTGAACAGTCACTTCAATAGGACAATGCAAATTAAATCAAATGAGATATAGATACCTATACAAGGGTTTAGAGTGATAAAATCTGACAATACCATATGTTGGATGAGGTAGAGCTCGCATGCTAGGGATGTTTTCAGCTTCTTATAAGGTTCAACTTACTTTTACTATATGTAATTCAGTAATTTTACTCCTAGATATTTACCTGCTTCTAGATATTATTTAGGAGAAATGGAAGTACATGTTAAAAAAATTAAATATGAATGTTTATAGCTTTATCATTAACGAAAGCTGTAAATAATTCAAATATTCATTGATAAATGAATAGATAAGCAAGTTGTGAGGCAGGTTAGCCATTTAAAGGAGAATTAACTAACAGCTGAAAGAAGAAGTTTTGCTCAAAATATGTAATAAACAACTGTACCCAACAACCGGTTTACATCCCATAAAACCAACATGGCGCCTGAGATGCCTGCGAGCTAACCTCAAGTGACCTCAAACCGCACTACACCAATTTCCGTCTCATTAATGATTATCACACTAGAAAGACTAACCCTGTGACGCTTCCGAGAAAAATTATATGAGGATTTAAATGCACCTCCTTTAAGAACAAATGACCTCCCCTTCGCCAAGGAAATTCCACCCTCTCCTCAAGAATATAATAAATATTAATCAATCTGATGAATCACTCAAAAAAACTATTTCGATGTCTTCCCTAGAATCCTGTGCCAAATTCTATCTTGGAGAATGTTGCCTACACTTCTTGCGTATGAATTTTTCTTGCTTTGCCAATAAATCTTTTCTCACACCCTTTCCTCTGACTCCTCCTTGAATTTCTTCTGGCAGGTAGAATTCCATCCTAATCAAGAATGGACCCCAGGTTATGGTCCATTTCTCATGAGGTTGCCAAAGGTGAGCCATTTTGTAGAATTCCTGAGCCTTGTCTGGGAGACTCCTGGTCTGCAGAAGGACTTCACCCTGCGCAGCTGGGAATCACCACATAAAGGACATACAGTACCCTCCTACTGGAGAGGCGCTACAGAATGACTGACACTCTCCTAGAGGGACTCAAATCGGGGACGACTTCACACACATAGTTCATATACTGTTGGGCAGCTTGGGCATTGACAATCATTAAGATCTTCTCACGGTTAGATTTGGCAACAGTCGTATTAATCATACAATAGAATAAAGTGAGTCAATATAAAGGAATAAGCCACTGACAGAAGAAACAACATGGATGAATCTCAAATTAATTCTTCTAAGTTAAAGAAGTAGATATAAAAATGACATACTTTATGATTACGGTTGAATAGAATTCTGAAAAAAACAAAATATAATGATAGCAGATTTACAAGATGGAGTGATGAGTTTCTTTTCAAAGAGCAGGAAAAAACTTTTTGGAGTGACAGATGTTCTGTATCTTGACTGTGGTCATGAAACCAGAGCTGACTTAATTAAAATCAACACAATCATTAATTCTATTTACCAAAGCTGGCTTTAATAAATGCAGTCATTAATTGAGAATCATACTTTATAATTGTATTTAATCTTGAATATAGTGAATATTTCTTTTTATATTCTGTTTTAACCTTATTTTATGTTATTTAAAAATAAGCAAACTTACTTTGCCTACTTAAAAATGTTGCTTTTAAAGGACTGTGTGGCGTTCTTGAAGACACCACAATTAGGGCATTTTGATGTGGGTAAATACAGCCACCCACTCCTCCTATTGACCTTCATCCCCTGGAACAAAAATCACTGCCTGAGAACCAAATTTCTACAGAGGAAAAGACCCATGTCCATTACTCAGAAGTGAGGGGTCCATCAATCAAGAAAGTCTTGTCCTGATGCCTCCCGACTATACGAGGACCGACCAACCAAATTAGCCAAGCAGAAATTTCTTTGCTCTCCTCTAGTCTCTTGCTTTTTAAGTTCTCACTCGATCCTCAATTGGGAAGACAGATCTGAGAATTTTGACTTTCCTGTTTCCTTGCCTATTGACAGTAAATAAACGTTTTCTTTTCTCAAAATCTGGTGCCATATATTGTGCAGTGGGTAAAAGCTCATTGTTTGGTAACATTCACATGCATATATGTCTATCTTACTATGTATGTAACATATATACATATATGTGTGCATACATAAATATTTATTGAAATTTATTGGACTATATACTTAAAATGGGCATGTTTTATTATGTACATTTACAATTTGATGAAATATTAAAAGTAATGATAAGTTGGTGAAGGAACTTTATTTTATAGTTTTTTAGTAATATTGAAGACATTACAAATTTATACTTATATAGTGTTAAGTGTGAAATGATATAAAATCAGAGTGGGAAATAACTCAAGTTAAAAAGATCATAGCTCAATAATGGAAAATTAAAATAGGGCAGAACTTAAAAATGATGTCTTTTGAAAGTATAAAAAAAGACCAAAGAGACAGAAAAGAGGAGGGTAACTCCAATATCTAGACAATAATCCTAGAAAGAAAGAACAGAAACAGTAGGAAGAAAAGTATCAATTAATTATATAAGAAAAAATTTCTAGCAAGACATGCATCATCAGATTGAAGGATGCATATGCTGAATGAAAAATAGACATACCAAGGTATATCAATGTGAAGTTTAAGAACATGTGGATGAAAAGCTTACAACTTTCAGAGGAAGAGAGATTGTGGTGAGGATGGTTGGGGAGGTGGAGAAGAGAGAGAAACTCATAAATTAAAGGAGCAGAAAGGAAGATGCTTTTGGATTTCTCATTGACAATTCTGGGATGGAGGAAAGAGGGGCTCCCCCTATGGGAGGAAAACTAATGAGTTCCAGGCTGATGACCAGGCATCTGTTCTAAAGATAAACCAGATCAGATATGCACAGAAAGATGGAGATTTCCAGAAAAAAAAGAAAACTGAAGATTGCCTCATATGTTGAACATTTGAAAAATAATATTGGTGGGTATTAGATAGCATATAGCATGTGGACATATAAAGAAGAGAAGCATGGCATTGGGCATTACTAATAATTCCAAGAAAAATTTCAGGCTGTACTGTGGAAGGAAACAACAGAAAACAGCAGCTTCAGGCACAAGAAGTCAGCTAACAAAAGTCTAGGAAAAGTCTCTGCTGCAGTGAAGATCCAAATGGAAATGTCACACTAAATGCCACCAGGAGGGAATAATAGAAGCCATCTTGCCTGACCAGTTTTTAATGATCCAGAATAAAGCAAAAAAGCAAATCTCTCTTTGAGATAAAGAATGCTTAAGACTATATCCCTGTATTTTTCCTACAGAGAATATACTTGGCCCCACTTCAACGCAGCCAATTCAAATCTCTCTCTTACTCTTACTTCACATGAGAATGTCAGAAAGTAGCCAGATTTTTTTTAACAAGCCAGAAAGATGAGTGCATTCTCTCTGTTATGTGCAATTCAAATTTCTTTCTAGAATATGCAACTAGGTCTGGTTCTCACAAAATTCATGACTGGGACACCTGATGACATCTTGGTTCTACCTCCCTGGGTTGATCCTCAACTTGATGCTAAAAATAAAGTTTTTGTTATTATTTTAAGCTTACAGTACAAATAAGAAACATAATTAGAGTATCATTTTTAGTTCCACAGTGATAGTTATTTGTGTAGTTGTAATAATGGAGATGTTAAATAATGAGAATGAAAAATTGGAATGTAACTTTTTGGGAGGATAGAAAGAGGTTTTGGAGTGGCAGAATGTTAGTTAAATTCACATCGACTTTAAGTGATGCACTCAACAAATATTATTAATGACTGCTAGAGCTAGGTCCTGCTGTTGATCAGTAAATAAATGTCTAAAATAGAGAAATCCCTTCATTTTGGAAGAATCTGAGTAATTGGAGATAATACCCTTCACATATTGCGAATTTTCTCCGTATCTGTTCACCATATTAGTGGGTCAAGGGAGTACCGGGCAGTACCCTAGCAGATTTTCTGGGTTCCACATATAGTCCATTCTGCTCCCTCCTATAAAAACAGCCCTACCTTCCTTGATGACTGGGATCAATGATTTCTGCCATGATAATCCCAAGCCATGAGGAGTCCAAAGTGCACCTGGTGGCCACCATCACCTGTAGTTTAGTGGGATCCAACTGTGTTCTCTGGCAAGAGTGTCCTCTTTGGGGGCTGGAACCCCAAACCCTACAGCTCAGGAGTGGACACTCTGTGTTCCAGGAAGTAGACATGGGAATGTGTGCATCTGGCAGGCACTCTGTCACCTGTGCCACATTTTCTGCTTGGGCCTTGCTGTCCCTTGCTAGGAAAGGGGATGCACTCAGCCTGTTGCCCCAGCCTGGGAAGCACATGGACTTCAGCTTCTGCTCTGGGAGCTTTCTTTCCAAACAGCGATTGGAGCCCAGGGGCCAGCGGCAGCCTGCATTCATCAACCTCCACTTTGACTCCAGCTCTCCTGCAGTTGAAGCTGGTATCTATTGTCTTGGAATAGATGGCATCATGCAGAGGATTTATTGCCTCATCTTGAGCTTAGCTATAGAATGGTAGGTTGGGAGTAGTCTTAGAGGAAGGAATGACTGCAGTAGAAAAGCCTTTGGCTTTAGTTTTCATCCTTAGCCTTCATAAAAAGAAATGAGAGAAATGGCTGCTTTTCTCCATTTTATGATGAAACAACAGTGATGTGAGGTTGAGGCTTCTGTCCGTGATCATTTAATAAGCAAATAACATCACAAGAAAAAAGAGGATCAGGTCTCCCATCTTGCTGCTGTTGCACTTACTTTCATGGAGATTGTGGCTTTGAGGCAGGAAAGTACAGGGAAAAACCTACAGAGGACGAGAAAGGCATGCTACCTGCCATCCCATAATAGCTTTACCCAGGCAACCAGTTAGAGAGACAAGTTGAGTGAAAGGTACCATGTGGACTGTTAAACTTTGGCTCCAATAAGTAATCTGTTAGTCAGAGAGGAAGCCTTCCACATGGACTGAAGCATCCTCCCTTTGATGGATGGGGCCTCCTTTGGATTAACTTTTGGGCTGATTGTTCTGTTTTGTCCCCCTAGGAACATTTCCTTCATTATAATAGTAAGACTACACTTGGGTGGAGATATAAAATAAGATGCTAATGAGATGTGATGTATGAAGAAGCATGTGAGCCCTTAGCCTTCTTACTACATGGAGGAAAGCCAGAGGCAGCTGAGAATTAATTCCCTGCACAAACCCTAGTGAGAACCAGACAGTTCCATCCCATAAAAGGAGGGCACATCTTTGCCCCAGGGGAGAATGCACTCTCCCCTTTTGCCTTCTCCGGTGTTACACAGAGGAACAAACTTTGCTTGCTACTTATGAAAGGAACTTACTTTTGTTTGTTTGTTTTTTCTAAATCCAAATTGTCAAGGACCTTGGAAAAAGTCCAGTAACAGTGGCTAATATGTTGACAGCCCAAAGCAGTGTATATAGAATGGTTCAGCGAGGGATCATAAGATGGGCAGACAAGAAAAGCAGTGGAAGGATAACAGCTTCTATCCCCCCCCCACCACACACACTGTTGCTAGGCAGTGCTAGGCATTAACAGTCTCTAAGCACTAACTCTGAAGGACGGGTGTGTGTGAAATGACAGCTCAGAGATGATACCTTCTTGTCTAAGAAATATTGAGGCTCTAATGCCTGAAAAGATTTCAAACACCAAATAGCTAGAGCTCATAACTCAAACCGTTTTTTTCTCAAGGTAATAAAAACCTGAGGAAGAAATAGCTTGCTTATTGGCTTCTGATTCAAAAATTAAGGAGTTGATAATAATTTAAGCTGATTTTTTTTTTTTTTTTTTTAAAGGAAAGGTACAGGCAGAAATGAGGTGAGCACAGGCAAGCAGGCAGGAAGGAAGAAGCTCTTTATTTATTTTATTTTTTTAGTTGTTCGTCTTGGTTATTCCTCCCAGCCGTGGACTAGAACCCAGGTCCTGAGGGTACATGTGAACTGTGCCTGCTGAAGGCGGCAGACCAAACTGCTTCTCCACCAGGGTGTACCTCACTGAAAATTTTTACCTTTTCTTCATCCCCACCCCCCCATCTTTTTTTCTTTTTTTTTTTTGTCTCCAAAGTACACGCTTCAAAAAAGGGTTTTTCAAATTTGAGGGTACCATTCAAAAGTGAACCCTGGCAGCCAGTCACTGGAGCAGAACTCTTAGGAAAACGCTAGGGACATAAGCAAGGGCGATGGAGCATAAAGTTAAGAATTTGACCATGAGACCAAGGGAGGCACCAGCACATTCTCTGAAGGCAGGAAGGCATCTGTGAGCAAGTTCTCTGCATTTGTGTGCACAAATGACATTGCTGAATGTGTATGTTCTGCACTTTATCCAGGTTCTTGGTGACTCTCTGAATTTAGAAAGAAGTAAAAAGCCAATTTTTAGGATTCAAGCAATACCTTTTTTGGCGTCTGCTCTGCATCAGTGAGGAAGAAGGCTAAGAGGAATGCACTTCTCATTGGGGATATAGAAAGCTCTTTTTTATAGGACTGGGTGCTGCCTTTGTTCAGTCCTAGTCGTCTCTGGAAGTTAATTCTTGGTATCCTGTGGGTGTCTCTAGCTGCGCAGGCGCAGTCCTACATGGGTTCACATATGAACGCATACATTACACGTCTCGTTAGTATCTTAAGTCTTCACCCCTAGGTGTGATTTTCACTATTATAATGAAGTAAAGATTGCTATGGGGGCATGCATTAACCTAAGGCAGGCTTCCTCCATCAAAGAGAGGATCCTGCGGGTAGATTACTTACAGGTTCTGAAGTTTAGAAGCCCATTTAGTGACTCCTGCTCAACTTGTTTTTCTTACCCTTTGCCCAGGTAATACTACTACGGGATGGTATATATCATGACTTTCTAGTCCTATGTAGGCTTTCCCCTTACTTTCCCTGTCTCATGGGCATGCAGGACTGTCAGGATGAAATACCAGGATAGGCAGAATGAGGACACGCTGGCTTCAGGCAACTGGCTCTGAGCAGTGGGTGTCTGCTGCAGTCCCAGCCTCAGGAGTATCTGTGCTGGGAGCTGGAGATGATTCTCTAAATAACGTGCCAGGCAATGGGCCAGGACACTGGTAATTACAGGGAGATTAACCTTAACTAAGTCCTTGCTGGTGGTGGGTGCAGAGATTGGAACTTCAGCTGGCATGGTGACAGGCTGCTGTCCCTGGGTTAGTGCCCTGAGGTTTTATGCTACCCTCTCATTAATGAGGTGTCTGGGGAGAGGGAGTGCTGTGGGGCCAGACCACCCATTTACTGATGTAGAATTTCATCTGATTTTTTCAAAGACTGTATAGAAGGTCTTCATTCTGTCATTTGGGGTAGGATGGGAGAGACACGATTCAGCTAGGATTCTTCCCCTCATAGTGTACTTCATCCCAGGGACATTTGTCCAGGGCTCTGAGTCATTCTCCAAAATTGTCCTGCATTTAGAATGCATTTTATCTCCTTGACACTGGTCTTTTATTCCAAAGTGTTTCAATTTCACAATTAGAGTTTCTGTTTAGACCCAAAGGTCATCTGGGAAATTTAGGGGTTGCATGGCAGTGCAGAATATTAAAAAGGTCATGAACTTTGAAATTTGGAGGCAAAAGACCCTCCCTAGGATGATAGAGGTTATATGGGATCCATCTTTTTCTATAACATGGGAAAGTAATACATTATACCAGAACTGCAAGGATTGATTAAGGTATGTGTAAATTGGGTTTTAAACTATATATTGCAGTATATAGGATTTAAATGTGGGCCATACCAGTGCTGACCTGTAGGTTTTGAACTTACCAAGGGAGGATGATAGTAGAGCACAAGTATTAGAAATACAGCCTTGAGGGCAGGAAGTTTCTGATTCCTTGGTCAGAACTGTATCTCTTGCTCATGCGGAAGGTGCTTCTTCTTAAGGGAAGGAGTCGGGGGCAGAGTGTGGACAGTGGGGAACTGAAGAAGTTAGTTTTTAGGAGATACCCAGGTTTGAAGGGTATGTTTATGGCAAAACCATTAGGCCAACTAATGTACAGATAAATGATAAACTCTGAGGAAATGGATTATCACTGTTAAGGATTTGGTTAGAGTGATCATGTCTGTGGATTGTAGAAAATGACCAACTTGTATAAGTTTCATTTATTTGCAAAATTAGTATGATAACATGTTTTATTATGAATTACATAAGAAAAGGTATATAAACACTTAGTACAAAGTCTGGCTTATAGTAAGTGTAAGGTTTTTCTGGGCTCCGCGAGGAGAAAAAGTTCAATCAGACAAAAAGCAGAATAGTCAGGGCTTTACTGGACTTTGCACACCCGGGCGAAACTCCCCAGTCCGCAGAGGGCCGGGAAGTCGCGGGCTGGGAAGTCGCGCGCCAGAACAAAGGGGGACCGGCTCTTTAAGCAGAGGAATTTCGCGGGCTTCCCATGTCGCGACTGGGGATTGGCCCTGTGAATCCAGGTGTCGGGGTTGCATCCCTTATTCTGACGTCATCCACCTTTTTCCCGGGCTTGGCTGCTGTTTTCCCGGGCGTGGCCGCTGCTGCTTTTGTCCCTGGGCCAGCCTAACAGTAAGCATGCAGGAAATATTGACTATTTATATTATTGGTATTAATTTGATAAAGCTCAACTCAAATGTTTTTTGTTATTAGAATTCTTCAAAATTTTTGTCATTTATTAATGAGGCTGCCATTAGTAAGGCAAAGTAACTGGTTCTAAGCGCATTTGAGCACTTAGCACCAACATACATGGGAAGCTTCTTAGTATACACATGTATATATAGGGTTTTATATGTCTTTCAAGAGTTAATCAGTGCATTTAGATATTTAGAAAGAGGATACTGAAGTAAGATGTCCGTGTTAGAAATATGACTGGTTAATGTCCTAAGGGACAATAAAGCCATATTCTCTTTATGGTTGACTTCTTTGTAGAGCTATACAAATTATAATGACACTAATTTGTATAAAACTTTCCCCTTATAAAACTATGAAATGTCTGTCCTTTTATCAATTGTGAAGTTTTAGTTAAATATACTGTGATATTCTCCAAGACTGTCAGATTGGGGTCAAGCAGGTATTTTATGAAATGCTGAAGTTTTATATCAATGAATTAACCAATCTTCACATTTTTCTAAGCTTGGGATATATTTTTCTTTAATATCATTACAGGAATTGGGTTGGGAAGGAACAGCCTAGAAGATTTTGAGCAGAAATGAGACAATTGACTATAGAGCTGGGGGAAATGGAGATGGGGAAAGAAAAATGGGGAGAGAAGGCATACTTAATAATTGCTCACAAACATTTGTGAGCATCCCAGGAATAGAACGAAGACATCTGGAAACAAAAGTTCTGTAGGAAAGACCTCTTTCCCCATCTATAGTTTTATAACTTTCTAGAGAGCTTCTCATCTATGTTTAAATTCCAAATTTAACAACAGAAGCTATTCCTTAGTATTTTCTGCATGGGAGCCTTTACCTCCTTGTTCCTCAAGCTGTAGATGGGGTGGGGCGTGGTTCGGCATGAGGATCACTGCAGTGTGAACACAGACACCATGTTCTCCTGGGCCAAGTTATGAGACCATGAACCCACTAGTAGATCCAAAGCACATCTCCATTACTGTAGGATTGAGATGCAGGTGGTGAAGGCTCTGGACCTTCCCTCTGTGTTTCTGATGTGGAGGATGCTGGAGATGATGAAAGTGTAGGAAATAGGGACTCTAAAGATGAGTAGTAGATTTTGGACTTTTTATACTAAGAAGCCTCCCATGTATGTTGGCTGTAGTTTATTTGGAGACAAATTCCATCTCAGGCAACCCTGTGGTGGAAAGTCAAAGAAGCCTCTGTATCCCTTTCAATGCCTACTCTTCTGTTGTGGTAATATTGTTTTGAGGGCATAAAAAGGTTTGCATCTCTGGGCCCTTTCAGTAATTGAATACTTAAGGCAATTAACACATAATTAACACATCAATAGATGATATTCAAGCCATAGGAGTGGATAGAATTACTCTGGAAAATTACTCTGGGATGAGGAGATAAGAAAGGTAGGGTTGGAAATTTGAGTAACTTCTATATTCAATGATAGGCTGGCAGCAAGACATCTGGTGTACTGTCCATAATATGAAGTACATGAGACAGGCATTGATAGCCCTGCTTACAGAAAAGGAAATCCCAGCCTGAAAAAACATTTTGACTATGTCAAGGCTACACAACTAGATCTTTAAACTCCTCAAAGTTTATTTTGCTAAATATATCACATTGCTTCTTGATTAAAACTAATCTGTAGGAAAGTTCCCTAGAGAAAGCCTTGAAAAATATGCAAACATTTTACAGAGAGGTTTTGTGGTTTTCCTCACCAGCAAAGATGTGATAAAAATAGCAGTCTTCATCATCCTCCGTTAGGATTTTCAGAGACATATCTGTCCAACAAAGGAAGTCTGTTGCTTTCTACAAGATAAGTGAATTTTCAGGTTTAGGATTTTTTTTCAACTTAATTGAGACATTCCCTCTAATACCTAGAATAAGGTCCCCTCCATTAAATTGCCTTTATATAAGGCTGTGCTTTCTCCTTGTATTTTCCTTTCTAGCACAGTCTTGGAACATGGTGTGGACTTCACACACCTTGAAATCATGTATTTTACATTGCTAGTGTTAGTGAAATTTGCTTTTTATAGCATATATGTTCCTGAGATAAATGTCACTTAAAAATGGATTCTTATTTTAAGAGCTCCAAACTGTGGGGTGTGATGAAATTGAGCTCTGGGCAGCTCCTGACTTGGGAAGGCTCTGCAGCTCTTCCTGTCACTAACTGTCCTTTTCCAGTCCTCAAAATATTGGAAAGTTGCTTCTGTTCTGTATGTATTTTGATCCCTGAGTTCATATCAATAGGCTCTCATCACTTTGCATTACTATCTGTTCAGTGTCAGCACTAATACATCTAAAATATCAAATCTATAGTAAAATCAGAAACCTTGGAATGGTTTTATCATATAGTTATTTATGGGAATCTTCTAATGAGTTTTCAGTATTCGAAAAAGCAAATTTATCTCTGAATGCATCAGTTTTTTCATCTGGACTTTTACTGAACCATATTTATATTTCTTTCTCTTGAAATTAGTAAATATTAATGAACATAATGTGCATTTGTCTTTGTGTTCAACATCGGGTATGTAAATTAAATAATACTTCCGCATACCATCTTGCCTTGTAGTTGTATAGTACAGCTGGAGTTGGGGAAATTAACTCCTGAAATAGATGAAAGGTAAAATACAGAATTTGACCAAGTAGATACAAAAGGATATGAAGGAATAAGGATTTTATGACATGTCTATTAAAACTCAACCAGAGCAATTAAATGACCACTGAGTTTATTTGGAAATGAAACAAAGGAAGAGCAGGCAGACAAAGTACTAGTCTTCCAACTCCCTAGTGACCTCTGGAGGATTCCCCTCAGTTCCATGGGGAGGGTAACAGTGGGAGAGGTGGGGGCATGGTGGGTCTTGTAGTCTGCTGATTTTCCCATGTGTGGGCACCTTCTAGTCTCCTGACCTTAGTTAAACAGATTTCTGAATATCAATGGTCATGCTTCATTAAGTCAGAGCTGCTTATTAAACATGATGGCTGCTCTTCACAGCAACCTTATAGATATTAATTTCACTGCTTATAGATGGTGTCATTGAGGCACAAACTGTATCAGCTTACTTGTCCAGTGAGTGATGTGGTTAGAATCATGTCATTTTAAAGACAAATTCTGCTCATGGCTACCCTATTTGCCTTCTGTGATACATTCAGTAACAAGTTCTTCCTTCCCTTTGATTGAAAGGCGCCATCTTTAACCCTGGATCTGTGATTTCTCTGATGGCTTCTCTTATGTGATTCCTCACTGTTTTGATTGTCTCCTTCCAAGCTCTGACTGCTGTTCTGTGACCTTTCCTCTCACATGTACTTCCAGCCCTTGTCAGGTCTAAATTCTAGCTGTTTCCCCTCTTTATTTTCCTTTTTCTTTGTTCTGTGATACTTTACCTTTCCTCTCATTCTTTCCTTATGAATATTAACTTAGCAAATCCTATTAAATTCTCTATCAATACAAATACCTGGAGACTTGTAAGTGATTAGTCATAATTAAGAATACATATTTTTGATTCTTTTGACTCGAGGAAATATTCTTATGCATGATAATAATCATACCTATTCCATAGAATTTTTGTAAAAATTAATTGAACTAATATGTGTAAAGCACTTTGCATAGTTCCTCACATATAGTAAACACTTAAAAATATAAAATATCAGTACTAGTATCAGTAGTAGTATCAGTATATTAGTATTAGTATTCTTGAATCCACTGGATATATTTTTAAGCATGCCAAATCTGCACTTTCTGAAGATTATTCATTTTCTATAAATAAGAAAAATGTACTTAAAAATGCTAGTAGAGTGCTTGGTATAGTTTTTCATTACATATTAATTACCTCTGATGTAGGTATCCAAGATCCCTTATAACTTTAAGATTCTATGTTAAATATATATAATACTTACATGTAACATGTATAGATTTGCATGCTAAGTAGTTGACAATACTTAATAAAAGTACATTGAGGTTAACTACAAAGCAAATCATATAACTTCTGATATTCACTTTCTCAGGAATGGTCTCAGCTGCCCTCTTTTCTCTTCCATCAAGCCCTGGTCCTCTCTTTACGAAATTGTGGCATATATGTGTGTATGACTCCTCTGGTTTGTCGTTATGGTCAGTGCACTTGGGGCCACCCTGTGCCAACAGAAGTCTGAGAGTTAATGCATGTGTGTGAGACACATTGCGTTGCGTTTACAGGTGTTGCACATGGAATGACACAAATAGACTGCAATAAAAAAGGCAGAAAAAATAGAGATAAATAAAATAAAGAAGCACTATCTTGAGACTCAAGCTTTGGAAAGAGGGCAGTTCTGCAACAAAAGGAAAACAGTTAAGAATAGTTCTTCTTACACTGCTTCCTGCTTGGGCTCATCTGCTCTTCAGGGAACAAGACTTTAGTGAAGCCCCAGTTGAGAGGAATTTGAAACGTAGTTCCCATGGCAACAGGCTAAGTGACATCAATTCAGAGGAACTTATCTTGGTTGTTATATTATCCAAATAAGAATCTTCTGAGGCTCCCAGAGAAAAGTCAGCTTTTAATGAAGCTTGGGTCTTTGCCTTCTATGCCCCAAGGAGCCCTTTTCCTGTGGGGCTTATTTCAGTTTTGTAATAATGATTTATTTTCTGTAATTGCGAGTTGACTATAGTGAAAAGAAGAGTGAGGACTGGAGTTTATGGTAATGAAGGCAGTGATAAATTCATAAGGATAAGAGTTTTGCTTGAAGCCTCTTGTGATCCAAATATATCCCATGTGTTGAGGAATAACAAGCCCTGGGTATGTGCAAATGTCACCCAACACTTGTGCACAAACACACACAGACACAGGACAAATATAGGGGTGATAATTAGCTTGCCAAGTGGAGGACAGGCAGTGGCCAACATGGTTCTGATAATAAACTTTTGCATGATGACTCTGTTGCCCATCCTGACCAAAATGTACCTCTCATCAACCTGAGTACAGTTTGAAAATTCATCAGTAGAAATAATTTTTCTTTGTTAAAGGTTTTGCTTTTGTTTTAAAAATCCCTGGAAGAAGATGTCGAATGTGGATGGTGATTCCCAACAAGCTTTAGTAGACTGTTGAATTTGTGAGATTTTTCTGGATATGGTTTGGACAGAGAATTGAAGGTAGAGCAAGCATTTGGATGGTGCATGTTTGGCAAGAAGACTTCTTTCTGAGACTAGAAATGGAAACAGAAAGAGAATATTGGGGAGCCTGAAGGGAACCTCATCTGTCTTAATAATCCGGTGGTGTGGGTAGAGCATGATTATTTGAAAAATGGGACACCATTGGTTAGACGGAAGAAGGGATGAGGTGAAATATTAAAGATCCCAAGCCTGTCTGTTGGCCTAGGATAAACTTTTGAAGAAAAAGTGTTATTTCTGAGTTCCTCTCACTTCTAACAGCCCTATTCTTCTCTATATCAGCCTGTCTCTGCCCCTTCAGATGCATCTAACTCTTAGCAAACATTTTCTTTTATTCTCTCCATAAATTATATATACATATATATGTACATATATATGTATATGTGTATGCATGTTTTCCATGTATGATGTGTGTCTCCTAAAAACTTCATCAGGATTCTTCCATGTGTTAGATTCTTTGTTATGCTCTTCTATTTCATGATTTAATTTTAACCGTTACAGCAACCCTGTGAATTGCTATCACTATTCCCATTTTTCAGATGAGGAGATTGGGAAACTGATATTAATAAACATTGAGGTGAGCTGCAGCAGATCTAAGGGGCATAGCATGATAGGTTTTGTTGCAGCTGGTGTTAATCCCCATAACTGTGTGCTCTGATAATGATTTGAGGCCTACGCCTGGCATTTTGGCATTCTGATTGGGCCTACTCAAGACACAAAAATTCCCTGTAATGTGCATTCAGATACTTGATGAACTTAGTGATTTATATTTAGTTTCCTGAACTACTTGGGTGAGATGGCTTCCTCCCATGGAATAAGGGATATTTCGATCAGACCAGCTCCAAGCATGGTCTGAGCTGGGGCTTCCACAAAAAGCTGTGCTGGAAACAAGCGATTGTGTGCAGATAGCTTATTTTTAGATGTGATCCCAGGGAAGAGTGAAATAGGGAAGGATGGGAAATCAATCCAAAGGTGGGTTGCTGAACTGGTTACCTTTTAACGGGAAATTTAGAATCAAAGCTTCTGAAGTCCTTTGAGGTAGTATGAGGATTGAACCACCAGAAAAGAGAAGGGAGCATTTACCCACAGGCTCGCCAAAAGGTCTTGATTCTTTCAAACTTTCATATTTGCTTTTGCACCAGAATGTCTGGGGAATTCCTACAGACATTCCATAGATGATGACTGAGACTGCAGGGCACAAAGCAGGGTGTAAGGGGCACATCTGGGAAATCCTGTTTGACTACAACTCCATGCTTGCAGATGCCACAGTAACAGTTAAAGCTGAAAAGATGGGCTGATTAATGCGAAAGGAGGCAGAAAGATGTCTAACACAGAGAGGGTGGTGGTGGGACCTGAAATCAGGGCCTATGTGTAGTTGTGATGTCCTCAGGGTAGAGGACACGAGAGCTATAAAGCATGGTCACAATGTGTGATTTGCAACGTGCTAAAATTTATAGAGAAAACCTCTGCTCTACTTATTTTGTTACTTATTCTGAAAGTCTACCTCTTGTTCCTTATCTTATTGCTTATTGAGTTAAGGCATATTTCTGAATTACAAGATAATTGGAGGGGCTGCTGTATAATTGGAGGGGCTGCTGTATAATTGGAGGGGCTGCTGTATAATTGGAGGGGCTGCTGTATAATTGGAGGGGCTGCTGTATAATTGGAGGGGGTGCTGTATTGGCACCCAGCAGCCAATCAGACTAGCTGATCTTCCTCAGGACATCTGACCAGGTCATTCCCCTGTTCAAAATGTTCCATCATACTACATGTACAGCTGCTGTGTTGGCATCCCAGTCTTTTTTCCATATGAACCTGGTGTTGCTCCCTGCTTGATGTTCAATTATGTCCTTTACTTATACTCCATGTTTCAGCCAAACTAAGGACCAGGGGCACTTCTTCTGGACAGGTTGCAAAACGTCTTCAGCTGGAGACGTTAGAGACCCATGTCTATTTTGTGATTAGCTGAGTCCCTCATTTTCCTGTGTGGAGGATACAACATAGGAGAATTAGATTAGCGAATCCTGAACCTGGCTAAATATTCAGATTGCCAGGGAAGGTTGAGAAGAGAGAACAGTTGATAGTGTTCTACCTGTGAAAATCCTGATATATTATATCTAGACTGGAGCAGCAGGATATGTACTCTTAATCAGAATATACATATCTAATTCAGTTGCACAGCCAGATTTGTAAACCACAGGATTAGATGATTTGTAATACTGCTTCAAGTCTATGAAACCCCAGCCAAAGCATGAAACAGCTGTCACTGAACTAAAGCCAGATCCGCAGACACTGGGATACAGAGGGGAGTTAGGAAAGAGCAAAACAAGAAAAACAGGGAAACAAATGTGGGTGGGTCCTTGGGGTGAAGGTGGCTCAAGCTACAAGACGCCCAGTCAGCATGAGGGTACGAGGTGATAGAAAGAGCTAAGAGGAAGGAGATGGGGCCATAAAGGAGAACAGTTTGCTAATTTTGTCTTAACTGTTGGGGATCGCTCTTTACTGTCAGGCTCAAATTCCCGGAGATGACAGGGAAGCTTTTACTAGTCTGGATGCCATGCAATTCCTGTGATAAAATGACATGTAAGTGGTGTGTGGAATACCGTCCTCTGTGCTTGCCTCGTATTTTATTCTTACCTTTTCTGGGTCTCATCATGTTTTTTGCATGTTTAGTTAGATGTGGTCTAATCTTTTCCCAGAGAACGTCAGAGACTTGAAGGCAAGAGCACTGCTTTATAAATGCCATGATCCCTCAAATGACACAAATTGTTAAAAACACTGGAGTTAGATGAACCTAGATTTCATATGCCCTTTGTAATTTAATTAATTCTTCATTTCTAAAATGGGAGGTAATAAAACCTAGTTCATAGGACTTGGAGGAGAATTAAAATGAAGTACTAAGGATAAAATGGTATTGGATTGTGGCCTGCTGGGGTCAGTATAGAAGTGCTAGGACAGGAGGAATACTGGGCATATTTAGAAAGTGCTCAACAAACGGTAAATTATTATTTTTTCACCATGCTTTGTATTTTACTGAGTAGAGATTAATTGAACAAATAAACAGTGTTTCTAAAAGTTAATTAAAAAATTATCAAGGGTCTAAGCAAATATGCCTTCCTTATAAATTTAACTACTCGGCTGTGATCCTGAGGGACCCTCTGCCTTTCTTCGTCTAATCAGGTCCCCAGATCTCTAAACCCAGAATAAAACTGCTCAGTCTCCTGTCACCTGCTGGCAGTGATTATCGACAGAGATGCTGTACTTTCTTCAGCAAGTTGGAAAAAAGCCTCAGGGCAAAATCTCAATCAGATGTCAGAATCTTTAGCTCAGTAAGAATTCTAAGGCAGTCCAAACTCTGAGCCTCCAAACAGAACTGGAACTAAACGGGTCTGTGCTTAGTTGCTTAGCTCCTGTGTTAGCACAGGAACTGTCTGCATAAAAGTGAGAATAAGAGATGGATGGAAAGACACTTTGCTGAAGAAAGGTGAGTAACTGCATCTAGGAAGAACTTTCCCTAAGTCCCCACCCTCAGACATGAGTAAAAGCTTTGGAAATGTTCACTTTTCTGTTCAGTCCAAATTGATCCACGAGGGTCGCTGGCTACAACCTCTGAGGGGACTGGACTGCCCCCAGAGGTTGGCCCCAGAATTTGTAATCTTGAGCAGAAACTGGATTTGGAAAGACACAATAAAATGGACCAAAGTCAAGATCAAAGAGTCTCCTCATATCACCCCAGAAACCCTCTTCCAGTAGCACCTGTCTTCCTCACAGAGACAGGATCATCCTCTAGAGGCTGCCCTGGAAGCAGCGTACCAGGGACTGTGAGAACAGATCCGTGGGCATCTGGAGAGGCCTTTCTGCTACAGTCCAAAATCTGTGTGTGTGTGTGTCCAATTCCCAAGAACAAGGAGGTGGATGGGAGTATAGCAGATGTCTCTCTCCTAAGTGACACTCTTCCTTTGTTCCTGCAGGATGTCTGCAATGATAATGGTAGCTGAGAACTCCTCTGTGACAGAGTTTGTCCTCGCAGGCTTAACCAACCAGTCAGAACTCCAGATCCCCCTCTTCTTCCTGTTTCTAGGTTTCTACATGGTCACCGTGGTGGGGAACCTGGGCTTGATAATGCTAATTGTGTTGAACTCCCACCTGCACACCCCCATGTACTTTTTCCTCTTCAATTTGTCCCTTATAGACTTCTGCTTTTCCACCGTTATCACTCCCAAGATGCTGATGAGTTTTGTCTCAGTGAAAAACATCATCTCCTATGCAGGTTGTATGACTCAACTCTTCTTCTTTCTTTTCTTTGTTGTCTCTGAGTCTTTCATCTTGTCAGCAATGGCCTATGACCGCTACGTCGCCATCTGTAACCCACTGGTGTATACGACTGCCATGTCTCCCCAGGTCTGCTTACTCCTTTTGGTGGGTGTCTATGTGATGGGGTTTGCTGGGGCCATGGCCCACACAGCATGCATGGTGAGATTGACCTTCTGTGCTAACAATCTGGTTGACCACTACATGTGTGATATCCTTCCTCTCCTTGAACGCTCCTGCAGCAGCACCTATGTCAATAAACTGGTAGTTTTTGTTGTAGTGGGCACTGACATTGGTGTGCCCACAGTTACTATCTTTATTTCCTATGCCCTCATCCTCTCTAGCATTCTCCGTATTCGTTCCACTGAGGGGAGGTCCAAAGCTTTCAATACCTGCAGCTCCCACATACTTGCAGTTTCTCTTTTCTTTGGATCAGGGGCATTTATGTACCTCAAACCATCTTCTCTTTTACCTATGAACCAGGGTAAAGTGTCCTCCTTGTTCTACACCATTGTGGTGCCCATGCTCAACCCGTTAATCTACAGCCTGAGGAATAAAGATGTCAAAGTTGCTTTGAAGAAAACATTGAGCAAAAAATCATTCTCCTGAGAAAGGAGGTCATGTTAAAGAATGGGACTTTTATTTTCCTTCCATAGTTGATTCAGGTTCTATTGGTTACATGGAGGACATTTTAACTCTTTAGTTAAGTCTTCCCATTTTAAGTGTCCTTTAATTTAAGATGATTTTTAAAACTATAGGATACTCCCATTAGTGGACCTCAAGGATCATTTATTCAGTTCTCCCGTATTTCTGAGGATGGATGCAGGTTTATGCAACTTCTACAAGGTCACTCAGTTACTCAGCAACTTAACCGTGACTAGAATCCAGATTCTTGAATTCTAGCTTTCATTATGGCTCACTTTCTTTTTCCCCCATCCCTGGAAGATTTCTTTCTAAATGTGAGCTTGTCTAGAATGTTAAGATTTGGTTCTGTCTTCAAAAATTTCATGCAACTTTTCAGGCTAATTTTAAATATCACATTTTTGCAAGAAGGTAGGAGGTATAAGATTTTGTTGAAATGGTCTTGGCTAAATGACCAGACAAATTCTTGAAGGACTTTTCAGAGTATGCGGGGGAAGTGTGTTGAGACCCAGAGAGCAGCAAGCAGGATTACCTCCTGAGGCAGTGGTGAGTTCCAGGGACTCGGACTTCAGGGATTTGACAATGCTAGGGAGAAAGAATTTACAGAACATATCAAGGTTGTGCAGGATGGGATCTGAGAATTATTCCACACACAATAATTTCCTTGTTTTCAATTTGTACTTTTAGAGATAGGGTGGAGAAGTCTGCAGCTCTGATGGTCAGCTATGGATCAGGAGACTATTTCAGACAATAGAGAGGTTGTGTTACAAACCAGTAATGAGGTTGGCATCACACAATAGTCAGCCATCGGAAGAAATGACTAGTGAGTGTTACCGTACTGCCCATGGCCATGGCGGAACCATATGGGGAATTCAAGTCAATGTTCTGCCTCTTGCAACTTATTCCATGTCCTGGGAGGTATTCCTTAATGTATCCATTGTTAGGAACCCTGGACCTCTGGTTTCTGATTGGGTTGAGGCAAGAGCAGAGGAAATCAGAAGGCAGGAGGGATGTGATATTGTGAAATTTATTTCCCTGAATTGCAGCTGGCCTACAATGGTAAGAAATGGTTTCATTTCTTACCCATTATAGCCAACCATTGGCCCCTCCCCTGCTCTCTCAGCCTAGTGGTAATGTCTGCATTTGCTAGCTCGGGAACTTCACCATCCTTTCTCTCATCCATTGCCTAAGCCCATGCAGAGTCCCTTCATTAATGTCTCTTACTTTGTTTCAAGGTGTTTTCTGTTTTCTGCTGGGGTCCTGAATGGTAGTCTGTGGAGTACAGTGGTGGAAGGGCTGTAGAGCTCAGGGGTGTAAGCCCACAGCCTAATGGTGCTGGCCTCAGGGACACAGAGTTGCATTAGGCTTACAAGGAAATAAAAAGTAGTAAAAAGTAGCATTCAGAAGAATGAGAGGATTGTGCTTGAGACAGCGTAGAATAGATGGATAGCATGGGATTTGGTGACTGTGGGTGGGGAGAGAGGAGCGTGAAGACTCAAACAGCAGAGACTCAGGAGGTTGAGGGCAGAATAAAATCTGCATGCTCATTTCTGTCCTGTTGATCAAAATGTCTCAGAGCATCAGTGTCTTCAATTTTACATCTTTCTTCACGAGATTATTAAGAGAATTAAATGTCAAAGGCTCAGGAAATATTTTTTCTATCCCTGCAAGATTCTCTCCTTGTGTCAGACTTCCACTCATTTATTGTGTGACTTTGGGTCAATTTCTTCATCGTTTTTGGGGTTTATGCTGCTTATGTGAAAAATGATTATGCTCTAACTGATTATTTATGCATCCTACTTATATATTTATTTGTGTATTGACTTGGTGGTACCTGTTCATGGTATTTAAAATAATTACCAAAAAACGATCAGTGAAAGGAAGTCTTGTATTTCAGTTTTCTGGTCCTCCTGTATCGAGGGCCAGCACTGTCGCTTGCTACTGGCAGTTTCAGCAGTCTTTGTGCGCACAGTGACTGCAGACACACGAATCCTTATTTCGAAAACCTGTGAGCAGCCACTTTACAATGTAGCTACTGATGAAGAGGGAATAAGGAATTGTTACTGGGATAAATAAATAAACTAATAGAAAAAGCAGAGAAGATGTATATGAAGGTTTGTGGGTCGTTAAAAATAGGAAGAGAGAAATAAAACCCTTGGAAAGGGAGGGCTTGCCCGCTCTGGTTACAAGTGCGCATGCGCCAAGACATGGGGGCAGCAAGGATTTTTCTGATCCCACTCCAGCTTGGTTTTCATGATTGTGTAAAATCCCACTGGCTAGATGTGTTCTATCTAACGCGCAGTTTTCTACGCTGTGTGTTGTTTTTGTCTTCCAAATTATAAATGATGTTTGGGTAAGGGACTTGTTAGGTAAATCTTTCAGGTTTCCCACTTGATTAGGATGTATTCCTAGATAGGAAATTACTAATTACACAAGGTTCTTGAATTTGTCTGCCACACTCCTTCTTGAAAGTTTATCTCGATGGACAGTCTCACTAGCAGCATAAACATCAGATTATCTTCTCTTGGTCAGATTTTGTACCAATAAGTTGCCACTGATGAAAATGTGTTGCTTTAATTTGGGGGTTGATAGTGCTATTTGTATGATGATTTCTTCCTTTTCTATTTTTTACCTCCTGTTTCATAAGGTACTTGTACTTGGATCAGTAAAGAGAAGAGGAAGCAAAAATTGAAGATTTTTTTCCTTCCCTCCTCTGTTTCCTTCCTTATGTTCTCCCCTTATTTCTTTCATGGATTTTTCTTGGTTTGGTCATTTTTTAGCACTAGAAAGGGAAACAGCTTTTCAGCCTTGATGTTTGGGATATCTATTGTGAGATGTCTCTCTGGTTTATCTTCCTACTCCCTCTGTGTTCTCATAACACACTGCACTCAACCTTTTATGAGCTGGTCACAATGTAGGACCATTGCTCATTTACTTTACACTATCAGCCTTTGTCACAAATTAGACAAGCAGAGTCCCTTGGATCCATTCTGAAACCTCCCCCACACCCAGCACAGTATCTGACACCTGTAGAACGGGGTGCAATAAATATTTACTGGAAGCAAGAGAAGAGCATCTGGTGTTCTTAGTGGCTGACTTAGTAAATGGGGCTCTCTTTTTATTCTTCAGGCACATGTTTTTTTTTTTTGTCCTACACATAGATAAACCTCATCCTGATTCTCTGATGATATTCTTCCTATCTTTCTGCTGATCTCCATCTTCAGTTACATGCTACCTGGTGACTGATACAGAAACCAGACTCTTAGGTTGTAAACTTCAACTGTCTGCTTTTCCTATGGTCAAAGGGTTGTGTTATATAAAATAGTTAACTTAAGCCAACTTCAAATTGTTATCCAATTGAACCAAAGCCTTTGCGGGAGATGTTATAAAATATCAACAAGTATACATTCATTTTGTACCCTGCACTTCAACTAATATTCCACAGATAGCACACTGAAGGAAAATTTGTGGAGTGGAAAATGGAGTCATTCATGTAAGAAACTCACATTTTCCCCAGAGGAAGAGACTGAAGCCTGCATGATTGAATTGAACAGACAAATACACTTAGAAAAAACAGTTACCAAGGTTGTAACTTGGTTCTTCCTTGCTGACTTTGCAGGGTACAGTACTGCTTTTTCAGAGCTAGTCTCCCCATTTATCTCCCCATTTCTTTCTTTCTTACTCTCACAGATGAATATATTTCTGTCACAGTAGCTTCTGGGGACATTTGATAATACAGTTTTCGTAACACTGCAAACTCCTTAGAAATTTTATGATGAGGTTTAGTACTTTTCCCTTTGTAATTAAAAGTAAGCCATAACGAGCTATTTTGAAACTATAACGTGTATAAATCCTTTTCATTCTTTTCAATACTGGTTTTACATTCAAGGTACTCATGTTCTTCAAACCCTAATAATTATACAAGTTTTCATTTATCTGTGTTTTCGAGATGGGCAAATTAAGGCTTAAAGAAGTTAAGCAACTTGTCTGAGACTGGAGTTAGTAAGTGATGAAGCAAGAAAATTAATTAGACGGCGACTCTGGAGTCCACACGAGCTGCCTTCCGAGTTCGGTCTGAGTGTGTAGGCAGCAGCACGCGCAATGCCCACTTACTCACTTTGTTCGGTGCCCAAGTGCTTGCTGCTTTTGAGGTGAGCCCGTCCATCTATTTCCTCATTTGGAAACATTTTCAAACACACGTATGCTAAGGGAGAGACAGTAAATACGTTTCTTCTTATTCAATGCACTTAACTGATAGGGTCAGTAATATAAATGCATGTAAGATAGGCTAAACTACAGTGATAAGGGTTGGGGACCGATATATTTAGGAAACATTTATTTGAGGTTACAGTCCCAACCTCCGCCTGGAGACCTACCACGCAGACAGCTTATTCACTGGCTTCCATAGAATTTCTAAATAAACGTTGAGATGAATCCCTTGTGAGACTTTAAGATATTATATTATGCAGTGTTTTAATTTAATTTGTAAAATAATTTTTCTTAAGTTTGCAATTTGCTTGAGTGTTGTAGGAATATATGAAAATAGAGATAAGCAAATGATTTTTAAAGTCCATAGTCCTGTCACCCAGTGGTAACGACTTTTAGCATTTTGGTGTATATTTTTCTCAGAATATGTTTCTATATATGTAGTTTGATGCTTAGAACAGTTTTCAGAAGATTAAATATATATGTACATGTGTATATACATATATGGATGTGTATGTATATGTGTATATATACACACAAAGATATGATCGTGTTAAGTACAATTTTGTAACTTTCCTTTTTATTCTGTAACACATTGTAAACTGCTTTCCATGTGATTAAATATATATATATATACAATTCATGATGTTTAATTAAAAAATGTGTTGTGCTTAAAGGTATAAGTTCATTGAATGTACAAAATGTTTGCTGCATAGAAATATAGCATTGTGTCCTTCTTTTTAAAGAGTTTTTTTTTAAATGTGTTCATCTGATTATGCTACTTTCTCCCTAAATTCTCAGAGTAGTTTCCCCTTGATTCTGTTAAATTCTGTATACCCTTCCCATCACCATAGGTCAGTTTTTCTTGTCTATAGTCTCATCTTTCTTATTGATAAAAGTTAAAAAGTGAGTCTAATGATCTTGGCATGCTCCTGTTTTGCTCGTTACTGACTACAGTGAAATCCAAACTCAGGGGCCAACTGATTTGGGTTGAAACTGTGATTCTTGTCTCACTTATGCTTCACACTTCACTTCCCATCAAGGAAAAACCTCTATGGCCCAGACTTGTAAATATAGAACAAATATCTTTTTTTCCTCCTTTCCCCCATCATTCCACCCCAGGAGAAAGGGATGGTTTATAGGACTGATGAAAAATTGGGAGAATGAACTTGTGATGTGGCTTGGTGTGGCCTCACCCTTCCAAAGACTCCTCTGCCCATTTTGGGAGGACAGGCTTATTCTTAGGAAACCATGCTCCAGCCTCTCAACTCTTCTATTTGCAAACTTTTCCTTGTAAAGATGGTTAATTACTATCTGGCTGAGTTTAGACCTTGATTTATAAATTTATCCTGTAGTGTACAAGAATGAAAGAATGACAAAATCCTACTGTGTATGTACATCGAAGTTGGGTTTTCCAATTCACTTTCTTGGAAATAAAACTGGTATTTTTTTTTACTGTCTGACTTCTGTGTCTAATTTCTCAATTGATCCTGAACTCAGAGAAGGATAATATGATTAAATATTCCCATTTACCCACTCCATCTACCTTCCATCTCTCTCTGCTATGTATATAATGATTCAAGTCTCAATATTATTTATCATTTCTATTCCCCCAATTTTTGTGTTTTTTCCTTTATGATATTTTTATATTTCCTTTACTTAGAATGTACTCCTGATTTTCTCTGCTGGTAAACTACTTATCATTCAAGACTAATAGCAATGCATTTCTAAATCCATATCCTAGAACAGATTGTATATTTCCATAGTAACAATGTAATAATTGGAGACTATTTCTGAATAAAGATACAGCATAAAATAATCCGTTATAAAATCAGATACACTTTCTATAATGATTTTTAAGAGTAAAGTATTTCCCAAGTTTTGCAAATGTGCAAAAAGTTTCCATATATGATTTGATAATGAATCTCAAAGACAATGAAGTGAATGTCTATGAAGAATAACCCTAGAATAACACTGACCAATTTAAAAATAGCGATTTAATTATTAGTAAAAAAATTATTGTATCATTCGTCTTCTTAGATGTTAAATAAAATTTTCTAAGGATTATTGCTACTTGATATGACCCATAATGCGTTAAAAAGTTGACCAGATAATTTATTGAATGCATTTAGGTTTAGTCAGCAAAGAAGTTTATTATTAGTTACACTAAGCAATATAGTTTAATCTACTGAAGAAAATAAGAATGATTGAAGAATTGAAGATTTTGAAAACTCTAAGAATTGGTTTCTGGAGTCTGGAAAGTTTGAAAATTTTATTCTTCAAACCACATCCAAACAACACTATGCTGGAAGGGGAAAATCAAAATAGAACAAATATTTGAGGAGAATTTGTAATACTCTTTTCAGAAGATGATTTGAGTTGGTCTGTCTGCCTTTATCTTTGGGATATGAAATGTTCCCAATGATCTGGAATACTTTCCTTGTCTTTACTCCCTGTCCACAATCTCATTAATCTCCAGGTGCTATTATACTAGACAGCGTTCTTGACTGCAAACCAGATGCTGATGCAGGTTAACTGAGGCAAAGGGAAAGTTAACTGTCAAGAAGTGGGGAAGTTCACAGCCATTCAGAGTGTGCTGGGGAACCAGTTTAGGGAGCAGGCAGGAGCTGGGGAAGCCAGGTGGTGAAGTTGAGTCAAGAAAACCACAGAACTGTCCGGTTAGACTGCGCTGACCACTCCTAGTGGCACCAGCATCCAACATTTGTGATCTACTGGTGCATTTATTTTTCACCTGTGGTCTTTGTCTTTGCCAAAATGAAATATAATTTGTTACTGCCCCAGACTCAGAGTCTGACATCTGTTTGATTGAGCTCAGGTCTTAGGATCGCTGGAGAGATTTCACAGTAGGAGGCCAAGTGCTGCCTCCCACAGAGGCTGGCACAGGGCAGCTTCACAAACACACAAGGAATTACAATGCTAGAAAGTCACCAACAAACAACAAGTTTTTAAAATCCCTTCTTACATTGTAGTTTTAACAAGTATTATCACTGCTTACTTTTTATTTTTAAACTGAATTTCACTTCCTCAGAGAAGTCTTCCCTAACTCTCCGTACTCATAGGGCTTCCATAGGGCTTCCTGTTGTAAGGTTTCACATCATCCATAAGTCTTCTATGGAACACTTAATTGATTTTCTAGCTAGTTACGTGTGAATATACATTTACTTTAGGGTCGCCATCTAGATTATATGTTGGAAAGGACAGGGATTGCGTCTGTCTGCATTGTTGCTCTATGCTTACCACAAAGTTCAGGGCCTAGACCGGGGTAACTGCTCACTCTCTATCTGTTAGATCTTCTTTATTTCTACATTTCTTACATAATATTTCTAATTCATAACCTTTTCCCCCTTTGGCTGATGCTGACTTCTGGGAAATTTCTTCAGATCTTCCCTCCAATTTGCTTACTTTCTCATCACCTCTGTCTAACAGACTGCCTAACATCTTCATGGAGTTCTTAATTTCAACCACCTTGGTTTTGTTTGTAAAAGCTTCGCTTGATTTAAAAAACAATAGTCTTTGTAATTTTGATTTGTACTTTAATTTTGTGGAACACATTAAATACATATATTAATCTTTTGCATTCTATCCCTGATAAGCCTAGTTTTCGTCAGCTCGAATATCAGCAAAGAGATGAGTTTTGTATTGTATCTGAAATTCTTAGTTTTGTTATACCAGGCAAGATTTTTCTGAAAATACAATTTGCAAAATTGCTGGATATAGCTGCCATTAATAAATAATTATTGGGTGATGATGAATAAATAAGTTGACATCTACTCTAATGAAGAGAAATAATTCTTTCTCACCTTTTCATTGTCATTCTATTCCTACACATCTGCTAAGCTGTCATTCAAGGAAAGGAGGGAATGCAGTGGGTGAGGCATTATGGGTACTAAAAATAACATTTGTTTTCCTTATAAAAATAAACCTTAACGACATCATCCAAGTGGTGGTTATTAGAAATTTGCTGGTGAGCATAGTGTGCTGTCACATATTTGATGAGTGAACCTTCACATCTGAAGCCTAGATTGTGCTGTAAATCAATGTTATTTCATTTAAAATAAAAAAATAACCACCATTCAAATATTGGAACTGGAAGGAGATTTTCTGTGTGGTGGAATTGGACTAAGTGTTGCAGATCTGTACTGGAGATTGGTTTGGGCATTTATTTCCCTTGAGTATTTTTCCCAATGCTACCCATTAGCACACAGGCCCTGGAGGGGTTATGCTTCCCTCAACAATGGACAAGTGACTATAAACATGCTGCCCAGTGGTGTAACTTGAGATAAGGACAAAGACTAGGAGATGACGAAAGAGACCTGGGGAGTGGGGTGGGGGGCGGAGAGAGAATTCTTTTGTGATTGAACCTTGCAAGTTGCATAGCATCACTCTGCCATACTCTATTGATTGATGAAATCTCAAGTCTTTGCAAAGGTAAGGAATATAGATCTCAGCTCTTGATTGGAGGAGTATCAGTCATATTGTATCAGGAGCATGCAAGATGCAAAGTGTGTGTGTGTGTGTGTGTGTGTGTGTGTGTATTTTGGAATGGCCACCTTTAAAAAATATAACCTGCTACACACATACACATTTAACAGTTTGGTCAGGTATTCTGTAGAGCCCCATATGCATAATTCCCTCTTTCTCTGCATGTTCTGCCACACTGAATTGGTAGGTCAATACAATTTTTCAAATGAAGCAACTGTGGTTCAAAAGCTGTTTAGCAATTTTAGTCTTAAGTTACTTTGGAAAGAGGGTTTATTAAACTATTAATGTTTATTATCAATTTATATTTTAAATGTAACATAGCATTTAGCTCACCTGCATGTCTAAATGTAACCAGCACACCATCAAAAAGAGAACACTGTCAGTAATTTTGAAGCACCCTGAAGGGTGAATGAATGTCCCTTTCGTATCCTAGGGTCCGACTGCTCAACCATGATAAACAACTATCTGATTTCTAACACCAAAGATTATTTCCCTTGTTCTGAACTTTCTATAAATGAAATCATAAAATATGTAGTCTCTTGTGCTTTGCTTCTTTTGCTCCATGATGGTCTATGACAATTATCTATGTCATTAACTTTCATGGATAAATGGAATTCTATTTTATTAATATTCCTCAGTTTATTATAGTCTTTAATTGACTCGAAGTTGTTTTCAGCATCTGGGTGCCACATAAAATGACAGCGTGACCATTCAAACATATCTTTTGGAAAACACATGTACATAGTTTTATCAGGTGTGCACACAGGAGTTGAATTGTTGGATCAGAACATATGCATATGTCAAAGTTTGTTAAATGCTGTCAATCACCTTTTTTTTTTTTTTTTATTATGCTTATGTCCACAATGTTGTACCAATGGTTACCAT
This sequence comes from Solenodon paradoxus, assembly GCA_004363575.1. Classification (NCBI taxonomy): domain Eukaryota; kingdom Metazoa; phylum Chordata; class Mammalia; order Eulipotyphla; family Solenodontidae; genus Solenodon; species Solenodon paradoxus. Next base: position 26,283 of record RJWH01004163.1, on the reverse strand, counting down.
GTAAAATTGTACCAGCGTTTATTACTTGTCCCTGTGTAATTCCTCTCACTCTTCCATCTATTTTAAGCAAGTAGTTAGAGTTTTTAACTATGTATAAATCAGAAGGAGCTCACAGCTATTTCTCTCATTTTTGAAGCCAGAATATACTGAAAAGATGGTACTGGGTGGCCAGAAAGAGCAAGTTTAGTGAAAAAGCACTTTGAGAACAAGGAGAGCCAAAGACAGACTCCCTTAATCAGAAGCGCATGGAAGCCAGAGGGTCCAGGAGACAGCCGAGGCCAGTGGCCCTGAAAAGCCTCCTATGTTCTTTTATTAGGGTGATCATATCATGTTAGCTAAGTGCAGACACTTCTGAAAATGAGAGGGTGTGCTATTAACAATTATACAGGGATAATGGATGTAAATCAAAACTCTTCCAGGCAAACTGGGATTATTTTAGGAAGCCTCTGTGGAAACTTAACAAATGCAGTTGCGCACATGTCTTGGAATGTTTTTTAGAATATTCATGTGGCAGATCATATGAAAGCAGCTTTGTCATCTGGAGAATGGCAGGATTAAACTTTAGATACATCTCCTGCAATACCTTAGCCTGTACACATCTATGAGTGACTTCCTGCAGGTGTATGTGCACACTTCCTGAGTATGTGTTGGATATTTTTATCTTTTCATATTTTGTAAAGGCCTGTCTTTGGTTCTCAGTAGAGCTGAGGTGGTGTTCACAGTGCTGAAGTCATGTTGTCTCTGTTCTGTGAGGCTCATGGCGCAAAAACATTTGTCTGAGGTGCCCCTTCTACCTCCTGCAACTCTGATCTAACGTTTCTGTTTGTATCTACTCTCAAAACTACCTTTGAATAACAGGAAATGGTGGCTAAGATAAGTCTGAGGTAACTCCCCTTTAATGTCAAGCTAAATTGCCAAGACTTAATGAAGGAGAAGACTATACTTCAAGCTCAGAACTGAATGACATGGAGTCAGACGTAAAGGGACGTCTTCAGTAGAAGTCTTGAATCCCAATGTGTTAGGGGTACCCTAAATCAGGCTGTAAACTATGACAGTACAGTTTCTTCCCTATAGAGAAAATATCTTAGAAATTCCCAGGAGAAATGGAGTGTAATGAGGTCCCTGAGATGATAAAATAGATAAAGTTGTCCATGATACCATCAGTTGGGGTCTGGTTTCTATTTTTCTTGTTAAGCTGATGTAGACCATCTGGGAAAATCAACAAGCAGACAATTTTATTTTATTTTTTTCTATTCCTAGAGCACCTTGGAGGCTGGGTTCTGTACACGCTAATTCTCTGAATTGAAAGAGTCAACACTTGAGGCCATCTGCTTTCTGCACTAACACCACTTTTTCCCCTAGGGTGATGGAAAAAGAGATTGCGAAAGGCACTGGGGAAGTCTGAAAGGAGGAAGCTGAATGTAGGAATTTTACCTCTTGGTTTTCTTTTCAATTACAGCCCCAAGGTGTCCACAATGTATTGGGTCCTTCCCTGCTCTGAACCTATTATGCTGTGAGAAGTGAAGTGACTTGGAGGAGAAAGGGAGCGCAGAGACAGTAAAGATACTGATTTTCCTTCAGGATGGAGACCCCATATCTGGTTGGGAGAGGAAAGCATAGAATGCTTGGGGACAATAGAGACAGGGGAGCCCCTGTTTCTCAAAGCCTGAGTTTAGGTTGTACCTTTGGCTCTAAGGGTACCTTTCTGATAGTCCTTAGGCAGTCAATTCAGATGTTCCATCTCATCATTCAAGTGAGGGCAGCATTCTTGCTGCCCAACTAGCAAACTCTAGCCTAGATTCATGACTAGCCCAGGGTTGCTGAGTTATAATCACAGATACACATAATGGGGGGCGGGCTGGGAACATATATAAGAAAGGCAGAATGGAGGGTATCTATACATTGGCTTATCATATAGAGATTTCTTCTTTCAACTGCCCATGTGCTTTTTTGATCGATGTATGTATTTTGTCCCTTGTTTCCATAGACAGTTCCCCAGAAGAGAATGACTGACAAATAGCTCCTTAGTGACTGAGTTTACCCTGGGATTGTCAGAGCAATCAGAGCGCTAGCTCCCCCTCTGCCTCCTGTTACTAGGACTTTACTGTAGCATGCTTGATTACCTTCATGGGGAATTCCAGTCTTCCCCCTCCAGTCTCCTTCTTACTCTTCAACATGTCTTCTAAAGGTCTTTGTTATTCCTCTGTGTTTACTCTCAAAGTTCTGAATGATTTCATATCAGAAAATATCCCCTTACGAGACATGCATGTCTCCATTATTTGTCAATTCTGAGTGCTATGTGTTGGTATGGATGGCCTATGTGTGGCCATTTTAAACCCTTTACTATATACCCTGTCACCATGTCCCCTCAGGTCTATTCACTGCTTAAGTTTGGTTCATGTTTAATAGGGTTTGTTGGGGTCTGGCCCACACTGGAAGCACACCAAGAACATCCTTCTGTGATCCCACCATCATTGACTGTAGCCTTTGTGAAGTCCTCTCTCTCTCACAGCTCTCTTGCACATGCACTCATGTCAATGAACTGGTATTTTTCATTGTTGCTGGAGTGGTCATCACAATATCCCGAATCAGCAACCTCATCTATTATCATCTTTCTCTCCAAAATCCTCCTTCTGCTGACCCCAAATCTTCAGCACATATGGTTCCCACACAATCGCTGTTGTTCTTGTCTTATTTTTGTCCGCGGGGGGGAAAGGGGAGGTCAGGGACATTCAACTACCTAACAAATTATTTTCTTGAATTTGTGGACCAGGGCAAATTTACCTTATTCTCCTGTACCCAAGTGATTCCTATACTTACCCCTATTTTGACTTTCTTATTTGGTCTACTCTATAAGAAGAGGGTAGGTTAATTTGACAGATAAAATTTTTTAAAAATTGACAAATTTATTATCCATAGAATAGCCCAGTGTATCTTCATCACTGACCTCCTGGTATTGAAGTCAGGTAGCTCTTGGCTGGACAAATCTGATCTTGGGTTGAAATTAGGCTCCAGGTTCTAGGAGGGAGGTTTGAGTCCTGACATTGTTCTCTTTCAGCTATGATATTAATGAGAATATAGCAGTATTTTGGTACTCTTTTGACTTCTTGTACTTATTCTTACTAGTTAGATTTCATAGGAGAGGGACAATGAGTGGAAAATAAATCTCTCACTTATGATTATATGTGTACTTTGAACATAAAAAACTTCTGGTAAATTAAGATCACTTTTTTTATACTTTAAGTTTCAACCCCTTGATCTGTAGAGTAATATTATGAGAAATCATTGCGTTTTCTCTTTCCATCTTAGTATCTTTATTGGGACTCTAAAATTTAGAAGATTTAGACAAAAGACAGATTAACAATAGAAACAGAAGTTTATTAATGCATGTTTTGTACATAGACACAGGAGCTATAAGTAACTCAGAGGAGGCGGCTAGAATTTAAATATATATAACATTATCAAAAGAACAATAAATTTTTAGAGTTGAAAGCCCACTTTCACAGATTAGTGGATGAGTCAGCGGAAGTCTGGGAATATGTCAAAATCTTCAGGGGCACTGTTTATTATTAAAAAAGATTCATTGTCATATAACATTATTTGTTGAAAGTAAAATGAGTACTAATAATTTCATATTACAATGTAATGATATGAAAAACTCTGGTAAGATATATACACAAATATAATTGTTTCCTTGATATCATTTATGCTAAAAATGACTTATTCCTTTGGGATATATAAGAATCTTGGGGATTTGTAAAATTTAAAGTTTCATTAAATGGTTTTTAAAGTGATTTAAAAAGCAATTGGTTTATTGGAGTGCATTTAGACCATAGGTTATATTAGTAAGGATTAAAAACTGGAGAACATAAAAATTAATTTTTGTATTGATAACACTTTCTGGAAATGTTATCTGATCATTAATTTACCAAACCTTTAATTCAATGGCAACTATTTATTATTCTCCTACCATATCCCCAACTCCAGGTTTGAGGATAGAGCAGTAGACAAAAAATACTTGCAGCTAACATTCAGTGACATAGTGTATTGGAATCATTTGTTTATATTGTGCATTACTGGTGTTGTCATATATCTTCCATTCTTTCTTCACCACACAATAAAGTAAATGCCCTATAAGCTTTGCAAATTGAATATATTCAACCTATTTAATGTAAATTTTGTCCTAGAAAACATCTTTTATAGTTATGTTTTAATAGAAAACTGAAAATTTTATATAAGATGTTATGTAAAATTCATGGCTATCCAGTTTTAGGAACCCAAGAAAGATGCAAAATATGTTTTAAGTGAACGCACACTAAAAATAAAAAAATCACTGAGTCACCAGCACAACCTGGTGGCTGTATAAGTGAACTGCTTGGTTCAGTGTTCCGTTGGTATTTTTCTCCAATCTGTATTGACCAGAACTTTTTTAATTGTGAGTGTGTTTTTGTACCTACATTTAAAAAGCACATTAAAATTTTATGACTATTATAATTAAATTTTATAGAATTTCTTAATAAAATAAATATTGGTATTTTGAAATACTGTAGATACAGGTCTTCTAAGAACAATGTGATAAGAAGATTTATCTCCCCCTAAAGTTAATTTCTAAAGGGCAAAAAGAGTGTTGGGTACTTTTGAATTATAATTCTGTCTTCCATAGGAACTTAATAAATATTTCATATACCAATAATAATCATTATTTTACCTTTTTGTAACAATTCAAAGTATTTGTAAATTTTGCAAGTGACTGATGAGAGTCCCTCACTTAAGGGAGTCCAGGAAAAGCATTGTTAGACCCATAAAATCCATCACTGGAGGAGCTGAAGGTGGCACTTCTTCAAGTGACCGTGACTAGAAATATCAGGGCAGAAGCTAACGATCATCCACCAGAAATGTCTTAAAAGATATTTCACCATGGACAAGAGTGATTGTGGAACAGACCCCGGGGGGCCAGCCAAGGGACCCTGTGAGATATTTTGTGCTCTCTAATAGAAATTAGCAAAGGCCAGTCAATGCTTTAAATAAAATTTTATTAGGGAGGATGGAATAAGAAGGATACATGTGTGGGTGGCAGCAAAAGGGGATTAGGGGACACACAGCGGAAGACAGACTTGGGGAACCAACCAGGGGAACCAGTCAGAGGACAGAGTCCTATGTTGCTCATTTGGGCATCACAGGTTGATCTTCTAAGCAGCATGTTGACAGTCAAAGGCACATGAGGGACCTCCTGCTGTAGTAATGATAGGGATTGATTGCTGACTGGAGTATCTGGGGGCTACAGTTGTCCTTTGTTTTTTCACCTATTTCAAGAATGCCTGAGAAAAATCCCAAGAACACAAGTTACTCAATATCCCCTTTGCAAAAGAGGAGGATTGATGCTGAGGGCAGATAAGATTTTCTAGCTGAAGCTTCAGATTCCTATAAATCAGAGGTTAGAGGGACCACATTGTGCTTTTGAAGATTATTCAGGTAGATATACAGCCTGCCCGGTGGGTAGTTGAAGGTAGAGTCTCTCTCACTCGGTGCCCTCCTCCTGTAGTGACTCTGCTAGGAACTCAAAATTAATTAAACATTGTCATGTTACAGTCTGTGGCTCCTTTCCTTACTCTTTTAATTAGATTAGAGAGCTGGCAGAGGTGGGCTATGTACACTTTGGGGGAGACAGGAAGTTAATTATTTCAGTGAAAGAAAGAGGAGAATCTGGCAAAGAGGTCTCCTCACAATGGGAAAGTTAAGGATTTCCAAAGTCAGAGTCTAGTCAGGCAGGCAGGTGGGAGGACAGAGGAGAAAGAAGCATTTATTTATTTTTATAGTTGTTCATCTTGGTTGTTCTGCAGCCCAGGGGATGCAAACCCAGGACACATGTGGACTACACCTGATAGTTTTAACCGCTAAGCCACCAGGGCACACTTAAAGTCTTAACCAGAAAGAATCTCATTAAGTTAAAGTGCGAGAGGGTTGGCAAAGAAGGGGAGGACTCCCCTGTTCTAGGCTCCATTTCACTGGTCTCAGTTGCCTGGAAGATCTCTACTAGTAAGATTTAAAAACCCTTAATGATTCATTAAAATAGATCATTTTCATGCTGTGCAACCATTAACTAATACAGGAATTCAGCTCCTGTGAGATCCCGTGAGAATTCTGGAGAGTTTCTGGGAGGATCTGCCATGCTCACAAGCCACTCTGGCTGCACACCAGTCTCCAGGCCTTGCTGAGCTCTCTCCCTCCCCTCAAGTGGAGTATACGCTGCTCTGAAGATGAAGAGAGACTGCTTGTGCCCCTGAGTTCTGGTCTGATTTTCTTGCTGCCTGCTCTCACCAGCACTCACACAAGTGTCTTTGGAGTGCAGACAGCCTTGGAGGCTGTTACCAGCTCCTGACATGGAATCACACTTCTGACTCCCATTTCCCACATCCATATACATCTGCTGCTTTCTAGACGCTGGTCACTTTCATTCCTTTTTTTCTTTTTCACATGTCAATGTAAAGAACCTTTCAATTATGTCCTCTGGCTCTGGGGATATAGCCTGAGCCATACAGAAATGGTCCCAATTCTCATGGAGCATCCATCCCAACAAATAAATATGAATGTGAAACAGCTCATCTCACATGGAGTTAGTGAAGTCCATCACTTCATCAGACATTATGACTCTCCTTTGGATTTATCTGGACTTCTTTTAAATTAAGTATGACTTTTATTAGGTTTGTTAAATAACATAGTCTTTATTGTATTTTTCGGTGAAATTTCAAACTTAATACACTAACAACAGTAACAATAAAAATCTTACGGACTCAGAGTAAAAAATCTTTAGGAAACACGAAACTGACCCTCAGCATTAAAAATGAACAATATTTGCAGCAAATGAAAAAGGGTCATTTTCTTCTGCTAAATCCAGACACACAGCTATGCACATTACTTATTTGGTATGGTAATTACTTATTTTTCTTAGCTACATTTTTTTTTCTTATTTTATTTTTAATATTTTATCATAAAAATAGGGGAATAGGAAATTTCTCCCCTAAATCATATATATAACTTCTTTTTTAATAATAATCTGAGTTCCATGAATGTGAATAATTCTTTTTTGTTCTGTATTTTATCTAAAGAATAGCACCTACTATGATAGGTATTCAAAAATATTTATGAAATAGTGAAAAATATTCATGAATGAGTCAATGAATTGTCAATGAGACAATTTAGAAGCATCATCATTGCAAGAAAGATCAGAGCAAAGAATTTACTTAGTGCTCTATTTCTAAGTAACAGAGCTAAGGAGAACACAAGAATTTCTCAGACTGGTTACCTTAGAAAGTAAGAAGTCCCTACACTTCCCCAGTTATATACATACTCCAGTCCTGAGGTTGTGTTCTGATGGTTTCATCCACATTCATTTATGAGCTGCAAATAACCAAGATGGGCAATATGGATACCGAGGCTCATCTCTCAGGATTCAATGGTTGGTGGACAAATGCTAAATTTCTTTCCTTCTCTTTGATTTTCTGTAATTTTCCCTAACTTCTTCTCTGATGTTCATCGTTGGTCTTAGATGCCTGATTTCATGTTAGCCCCTGCTGGAACTGACTCGTCCTCATTTTAGATCTTAAGTCACAAATTGCACATAACCCAGCATTAACTGTTAATACCATTTTGTTGTATTTCCCTACAATCTTAGTTGTCGATTGCCATACAATATTCCACTGTATGCTTAGGCTCTTCCATGCTGTCACATTTGGTTCATTTCTCATGCTGTTCCTTCTAGAATATGTTCTCCCTGTCATGCTTCCATTCTTCCCATTTGACAACACACTCCTTTTGTTTAGCTAACTCATTTCTTCCTGTTTTCTGTTTAAGCATCACTTATGTTTCCCAGCCTCTTAAACTAATATTTGATGTTCTTGGTACCAGTTATCCTCATTGAGAACAAAATTGCTTGTCAGTCTCTATCATAGACTTTTTGAGGACAAGGGTCATGTTGAATCATTTGTCATTGTTTCTAGATGTTGATGTGTTTTTGGTATGTAGGTGAAAAGTTTTCTAACCTTGAAACAAGGGAGAGTTGTATAGAGCTGAGAGAAAATGAGCATTATTTGCATATGCTGTCTTGTTTATTAATTCTCTCCTATTTGAACATTAATCTTGAAACATACTGTAGTTCCAGAGTCCAGAGTAAGTAGAGTTATGTTGAACTTCATGGACACCAAAATGCCATGATATTATCACTGTTATCCTGAGGACATAGTTTAAATACAGACTAAATTAGAATATAGATGCCTTAAGTCCTTTTGAATCCTGTCTTCCCAAATTTTTAATGAAAGTGAAATTTGTATTCAACTTACCTCTAGTGGATTTTAGTAATAAAATCCCCTAAATTATCATAGGTGGTGTTAAACAACATAGAACTCATTATTGGGGAAGTCAATTATGACATTGCTTGTTAGAGTAAGAAGCTAGCATTTTCTCTTTTGGTAACTAAGGTACAGAGAAAGTTACAAAATTATTGCTTTCAATTGTTAAATTTTGAATCAAAGCATCCTAAAACCTTTTGTCATAATATGTATGCTTTCATATATATTCTTTTACTAGTTGGCTTATGATTTGACTTATAAGGATGCAGGGGGAAACCAGTATATCAGGGTTTATGTTTACCAGCAATAGAAAGTGACTCTAGAAGTTTCTAGAAGGAATATTGCAGATGCAGAGAATTGGTGGTCTGGGATTGTGAAACCAATGGTAGAGAACAAACAGAACCAAGGTAACTCTGGAGGCCAAGGGAGGGCATATTTCATTAGGAACAGTTTGGCCACAATGTACCACTCCAACTGCAAACAATTTAGATGCCTCTGGCCACTGCTGTAGCCACACAACGGTTTCTATTGTGTTTGTATCCTTTACCTCAGATAATTTTCTGCGTCTAAGTATGCACCTGGCGGAGTCTAGGTCAATGAGCCGTTTTTCTGGAAGACAGAGGACATAGAGGAGAGATTTTCTCTCCCATATGGACTTCATAGGGGGAAGTTGGGCACTGAGTCTTATCAATACGTCACTGAGTGAAGATTTTCCCCAAAAGACAAATGCTTATCTAATTGTTTTTCCATATTGATAGAAATAATAAACTTGTGTCTTCAACTCTGGTTAGTGGTTTATTTATATAATATCAAGTAAATCATTTAAGGGCAGAGTGTTTGTTGTGTTTTCACTGATGTCAAGGGAATTCAAGTCATTTTTCTCTATCTGTTTTAATTTATCTTCATTAAATTTTTTTTTTAATTTCTGGGAGCAGCTTTGAACATTAGTACATTCAAATAGCTAACTAATAAAGTAGAAATGTAATCTCTAGGTCTCTAGCTACACTATGTAGCAAGAAAAAGTGATAGGCAATTTAAATTTATGTGAGTCAAAGAAGTATGTTCTATTAGGGCAATTTGAGAATGTTAATCATATATATATAAATAGACTTAATAATTTTACTCTAAGAACATATATACATGTCTAATAATATATGTATTGAATTACTCATTGTAATATTATCAGTAATAGCAAAATTCTGGGAATAACCTAGCAATACACCAGAAAAGGTATTTGATTGATTTATCAAGTAAAATCTTAGACATTTGCACAAAAAAAATTGTCTTTAGTTATATAAAAAGTAAGACTGTCTTTTATATATGGATATGAAATGATCTTCAAACATATTAAGTGTGAAAAGACCTCTTAAACCACTGGCTCAGTCTGGCCCACTGTCATCCTGGGACTTCTATTTATTTCTCAGAATTTGTTTTTTCCTATAATTTTTATACTTACTAAGTCTTATTCTCTAGCTGTTTCTCAAGAAGTGACATATTTGAGATAAAAAGCAAGTTAAAAACTGCATATAGTAAGCTGCCATTTGTTTAAAATTAGTGGTATTTAATAAATAACAAATTTTGTTATACATAAATAAAAGATAATTGACAGTACTGATAGCAGCTGGTAATATAGGTTGCCTTCTGGGAGAACAAATGAGTGATTGGGGAACAAGTGTAGGGGATATTTTCATTGCATACCTTTTATAACTTTTGCATTTTGGACTGTGAATGTATATAGACTCAAAACCTAAATAATTAAAAAGAACCTCACTACTAACAATTTCCCCTTTATATAGTGGAATATTAATTGTACATATGCAAATAGGAAAGAAGAAAGATATAGGTAGAAATGGAGATGGTCCTAAGAGAAGGTGCAAAAGAAAGCTCTCCAGAAGAAAGACGAAATAGCAGCGAAAAGTCTCATTGGCAATAGAATAGCACCAGGAATATTGCTTTCTTAGAAAGAAAGATTCACTGACGTGGAAAAAATATTCATGACAGTGAAAGAACAAAGAGAATATTCCAAAAGTGAAAAGACAGTGTATGGAATGGGAAAAATTATTTGCAAACCATATATTTGATAAGGACAAGGACATAAACACATAAACTCATTAGCAAACAACCCCAAATAGCCTAATTAAAAATGAACAAAGGACCTGAAGAGACATTGTCCCAAAGAAGACATACAGGATGGCAAATAGATATATGGAATGGGTTTCAACATGACTAATCATCAGGGAAATGCAAATGTAAACCATAATGAGATAGCACATCATACTGGTTAAGATGAATATTACCAAAAAGATAAGAAATAGGAGGTATTAAAGAGGATGTGGAGAAAAGAAAACTCTGTACACTGTTGGTGTGAATGTAAATTGGTGCAGCCATTATAGAAAGCAGTATGGAAATGCCTCAAAGTTTAAAATAGAAATTCCATATGATCCAGCAGTCCCACTTCTGGGTATATATCAAAAGGAATTAAAATCAGGTTTTTGATGAATTATCCACACTACCATACTCATTGAAACATTATTTTTAATAACCAAGGTATGGACCAGTGTTCATAAATGGATAGCTAGAATATATATGCATGTGTATACATATGTGTATATATATATATATATATGCAAAATGAAAAAACTTGAAGGTAATTCATCAAATTACCTTTCCTCTTATGGTATCTGGTCCCTAGTATTTTAGTATCCAAAGATTTAGGACCAGGCTTACTGCTGTCAGTCCAAGGAAAGAAATGAAATGCAACGTTTTTGTTTTAGCATGTTTAAGGCAATTCAGAGGACTGTGTAAAATAGCAGTGGTATCTCTAATATGTTTTTGTTGTCACCTGAGACAACAACACTTCACATACTATGATGCATTTTTGGGTTCTAAAAATTTCAGAGCTACTTTGCATGTGCACTATTTACTCAATTTTGTTATTTCCTATGACATATGCATAGGCTGCATTTTGGAGCTTGTGTTTTAAATGTCATAAATTTAAGAGGTAACACAACGCATCTCTATTTTAATTTCTGAAGGTAAAATTGTATATTTTTCCATAATTTATGTTCTAACCAAACCAAATAATTCATTTGTGTGTGTGTGTGTGTGTGTGTGTGTGTGTGTGTGTGTGTGAAGTTATAATCCAGTTCTTTAGTAGGAAGAGTTATTGTGCAAGTGGAGATGCTGGTTATTCAGAATCATTAGTCATTTGAAAGACAACTGTGCTGCAATAGACAGGCTTATGGCATCTTTTTCTATTGTACTGAGTTAGACTCTTTTTCAGTCTCAATGATTTATAGCTATGAATTGAAAGAAATCTCATTCTCTGAAAGAATTAAATTTTTATTAATATACCTTTATTGCTTAAAAGAAAATCCATATTGAACAAGTTCAAGCTATCAATTTCATGAATATTTATTTTGACAGGTAATAGTCTAACCATATGTAGGAAAAAGAAGGAATAAGTGAACATAAGGTGATCAAATTCTACTTTGTTGAACAGAAATGTACAGGAAAATTCTGATTAAATAATTTGCATTACTTAGGATTATTTCTCTCAGTTCCTAACTGGCATTAACATATCATACTTATAAACCAAAACTTAGTCACTGTTAACTAAACATAGATATTTCCTGATATTATTGAGTTTTTGTTGAACTTTCTGCACTCCTCGATACCACATGGGAGGGACTATCTTTCTTTGACTCCACTGAGAATCATTAAAGGAAAAAAATAGTATTATATTTCTATATGCATATAATACATTAAATTTCATCAAACTAGATATTTTGCATTATGATACTACTAGCTTTTTTCTTTTAAATGCAAAGAATGATAATGATTAAAAATTTTCACAGATTTGGTTAGTCTCATAAATATTATATTGTATTATACTGTGTTATGTTACTATAAAACATGATTAAATATTTCTAGAGGCATAAGTACTTGCCTAGTTTGGTCTTAAAGCCTTTAGGATTACCCTACTCTAGGGATTTGTGACTAATTCCTACCCTTACTATCAGGCTGTTTTTAAAATAATTCTCCAGATTTTAACCTCCTTTCTATTATCTATTTTTTTCTATTCAAGTCCATCCCAAGAGACAAAGTGATATTATGAAAGGAAACAGGTTTGGAGTTAGATAAATTTGGTAAAAAATCTGTGCTCTGTTTTGAACTAATTGAGTGACATTGAACCGAACCTCTAAACCTTCAGTTTCTCCATCTATAAAACAGGACATTAAGACTTGCATTATGAAAACATTTAAATTGTGACAATATTGGTAAGAACTTGGCAAATGTTAGTTCTGTATTCTCCAAAGCAAAAGCTACAAATTGAAAGCATAAAGCTCTCCATGACAAGACACAATGCTCCCACCCTGCCCACCTACCTTGTTTTTTTGTTTTGTTTTGTTTTTTGGTCTTGAATAGAACTAAAAAGACTTCTAACCTTTGCAAAGGGATATTCTTTTTGTATATCTGAGCAGAGAAGACTTGTGAGGAACCTGGCACTTTATTTTAAAACCAAAGATACTCACTAAACTGAATTCTATTTATTTATGGATCTCAAAATATTTTTTTGAGAATTATGAAAATCTTAGGAGAAGAAATGCTGGTTTTCAGACAGGATAGTAGCAATTATCTTTCTATGATATCAGACTGTGGAGTAGCCGTGTTTCTTGAGAAATGTCTCTAACCTCATCACAGTGGTTTAAAGAAAGTAGGAATGTTGGCGGGTTTTACTCATACTTTTACCCATACTCAGGGCAGGAAAAAGCAGTGTCAACAAGTTATCTTTCTGTATCTCATCTGTGAGTTAGGAAATGCAGTGTAATGTCCATGACCAAAAGATCTCTGAGAATCTGGAAAAATTTTGACATTAAATCTAATTCTTTATTGTAACACAGTAGATATCCTTAAATTACTTAAAAACAAAGTCACATATAACTGTTTTTAGGGAAAGCCATGAGGGGTACCCTCATCAGACAGTGTTCCACTGTAATGTTTACTGATGTATGAAAAGTACAAGGAAAGAAACAAAGTGATAGGTGGTCTAACAAAGAATCAGGCTGAGTCTCTGGGACAGGCTGTTAGGAATAAGACTCAGGTTGGTGAGAAGGCCTGGAGCTCAGAATAATCATGAGACTCAGCAATGTGTTTGCTTCTGAAGAAGATTATGTAGAAACACACACTCATACATAACACACACACACACACACACACACACACACACACACACAAAACACCCTAGCAACAATGGTTCTGCATATTTGCTATTCTCTTCAGGGTTTTCTTCAGAGCAAGTTTGACATCCTTGTTCCTTAAACTATAGATGAGGGGATTCAACATGGGTACTATGTTGGTATAAAATACTGAGAAAACCCTCCCCTGGTTCATGGAACCTGTGGAAGAGGTCTTGAGATGTGTGAACATTCCAGAACCATAGAAGAGGGACACAGTTATTATGTGAGATCCACAGGTGCTGAAGGCTTTGGACCACCCCTGAGGTGATGACATGTGGAGAATATTGAAGAGGATCAAGGCATAGGAAAAGAAAATAACAAAGCTGGACATTATTACAACTGTGCTCACAATAATGGAATCCACCAACTCATTGGTAGAGGTGCTGCTGCAGGAAAGCTGGAGGATGGGGAAGATATCACACATGTAATGATTGATGATGTTTGAATCACAAAAGGACAATCTCATCATGTCCCCTGTGTGGACCATAGCACCAGCAAACCCCATGGCATAGGAACCAAACATCAGCAGAGAACAGACTTTAGGGGACATGGTGACTGTATATAGCAAGGGCTTGCAGATGGCCACATAACGATCATAGGCCATGGCTGTCAACACATAGCACTCAGTATGCACAAAGAAACAGAAAAAAAACAGCTGAGTCATGCATCCTGCAAAAGAGATGATGTTCTTCTCTGACACAAAGCTCATCAGCATTTTCGGGGCAATGATCAGAGAGTGGCAGAGATCTATGAAGGATAGGTTGAAAATGAAAAAGTACATAGGAGTGTGAAGGTGATTATTCAAGCATATTAGATTAATTAAAGTAAAATTTCCTATCACTGTAACCAGATAGTTCAATAAGAAGAGGAAGAAGAAGGGCAATTGGAATTGAGGTTGGTCTGTAAATCCTACCAGGGTGAACTCAGTCACTGAAGAGTCATTTTCCCGTGTCATTATCTGCAGGGCTGTCATCTGTGAGGAAATGAGAGAAGAATGCTATTTTAGGAAAGAACTCACATCCTTTGTAGAGTGCAGAAATATTCTTTTGGAGCTTAAGTGTGCTGGGCTGTACGGACAGCATTTCACAAGAAGAGTCAGGATAACGATTTCCTTTCTTTTAACTTTCTTTCATTTTTCTCTCTTTACATGTTTTCAAGTAAATGTAACTTCCCACATCCTACTGACTGACATGATCAGGATGTAGTCTTTCAGCATGGCCACCCAAATCGAGGTCCACATTTGAGATATAAGGAAACAACATCTTAACAGAGATCGATTGGTTTTTCAAGTAAGAGAACAAAGAAGTCAGCTGTTGTATTTGGGACCACTTCCTATGGAAATCACTGCAGCTCTAGGATAAAGTCACTGTGACAGCCACTATATCCACTGCTCAGCCCATTCTTCCCCTCTTGCCTTCTACAACCACAATGCTTGCTTAGCAAACGTCCTGAGAGTATCTCTAGTTGTGCGTTTTTCTTTTCCATTCACTCCATCCAATCTTACCTCAAAATCACGATAAATTGTTTAGGAAGATGTTTGGTGGCCTTCCCATACCTCTCCACTGCTGTAGCTGTAGGAATGAAAACATTAGAACAGATAAAACTCTGTCGCCCAAATTGCTTCTGCCTAGAGACCTCACTACTGCCGGATCTTAATCACCTTTTCCCTTCACTGTTTTGAAGGAGACAAAGGTCGAAATAATGGAGGAGGGAATATCCCTTCTGGCTTTGGGTTTGTTTATGTCTTCATAGTAAGCCAAGTTCATCAACTGATGTCTCCAAACAATCAGTGGTTAATATAGTGATTTTTTTTCTTATTCTCTCTGGACCTCAGCAGTATGTTTGGAAGCTTGGAAAATGAGTCTCATTTAGTTTGAAAGTTTGATCAGACTCCTCAGGGAAGAAATTATCATGCCCATGTTTGTATACTTTGTCAATGAATTAACATTGGTTCTTTGGGGACTCAATGTTCTCCAAGTACCCATTCACAATAAGAATTTACAATCCTCTGTGTATGGGTAGAGTTGCTTCCTCTGTATTACTAGTTATACTTTAGAGTTCATACTTAATTCTAAAAGAGGAGTGTTCATGGACTGTCATTTGCCATTTCTATGTTTTCTTCACATTTTTATGTGAGTGATATAGTAGATATGCTCACTTTAATCCTATCAGTTTCCTCTTGTATTTCTATCTAGTGAAATATAATAGAAAAGTGTTAAGAGAATGGGTTCTAGAGTCAGATTGATGGAATTTGAATTCAAATTCCTCCATTTAATGCATGTGTGATCTTGGACAAGATACTTAGTCTTTCTGAGACTTTTTGCCTCATCTAACTTATGCGTCTCCTACCTCCTAAGATTGCTTTGATGATTAAATACCTTATAACCACTAGAGTACTTAGAGGACTCTTGATATAGGTAAGTACTAAGTGTAGATTTCCTGCCTCTTTAACCTTATATTTGTCAATAACGTGGATCTCCTAAATTCACAATAATTACCCAGTTGTTTACTAGACAGCCCCACTCAAATTGAATTCCGCTTATCTTTGGAGTCCTGAAACTCTTCATCTATTACCCCTTTCTATGCTAATCACACCATCCTCTACCTAGTTAGCAAATCATAAACATTTTGTCATTCTAGTTTCCTTCTTGCTGCTATTTATCAGCAACTGATCTTCAAAACTTACATGACTTTATCTCCTTCAATTCCTTGGTCTGACCCTTTCTATTCGTTTTACTGCCTCTGATAAAACTTTCTTACCTTAAGTCTAGAATAATATAAAGGTTTCCTAACCTGACTTCCAACCATCACCCGTCTTACAGATGCTGATATTAAGGATAAAGGAGAAAATCTCTGAATTTAAATTCAGATAAATCAGACCTGAGTGTCTGCTCCCTTAACTACTTTACTACAACAAACTACAACCCCTCTGGTCTCCTGACACTGAGAGAGGAATATACCCACAACGGCACTAGATGATGGGGGTATTGCTAATTTCTAAGAATTGAGTTAGTATCTGTTAGTGTCAGCACAGCTGCTGTTCCTCATGGCCTGTTCTACTCTTGAGATTCTATACATCTACTTACCTGGGGGTGGGAGATGTTTATGGGAGGAATCCTGTGCAAAAATGTCACAGAATTCCTTTGTTCTTATGTACAATTCAACAAATACTTTTTTAAGCCTCACCTTTTCTCAGGTTGTTGTGTGCTGTTGACTTCCACAATGCTGAAAGTGTTATTTTGATCAATTTTGGCCTTGTCCCAATAGCATTATTGAGAGAGATTTGTTTGCTCTTTTCAGTCATAGCTGGAAGTTCCTTTGATGAACAATGTTCTTTTGATTTAATTTATTCTTTCTTAAGAAATGTAAACTATTTGCAAGTTCCAGTAATTTTGAGTGAATATAAAAACGTGAAGCTATAGCAAATGAGTTGATGTTGCATAAAACAGGATTCATTATTAAGAAAGCAATAGTGATGTGGCTTGCCAAAAAGGAAGTTAGATTCTTTTCTTTTGAGACAAAAGATATAAATATTATTCTAGTTGGTTAATTTGTTTGTACTAGAGGCAAATGGATTTGTTATTCTAAAATATATTACATGTATATGGAGATTGAATAAATAATAAAAAGCTAGGTAATAGAAATTTTGTTATACCCAAATGCCTTTCCTTGGATGATTTGCTTGTGATAAGACTGGATTCTTATAGAATAATAGCAGGACATACTCTGTTCTCCTTGTCCTTGACCAGACAAATTCAAATTCTGGGTCTTCTGATCTTTATTTTTGGAGGAAGAATGGGAGTTTTGACACAGGTTGATACAAATAAAATTTCTTGTAACATAATATCACCATCATAGAATGGAGTAGATTAAGAGTTTTGTACTATCTTCACCTCAAAACCAATTTAAACTATCTACCACATGTGAGAGAGCTTTTATGCAAGTCCAGTAATCCATGTTAGAAGTTTCACCACAATGTTTGGGCAAAAAATTTTAATATTGAGTGCATTGAATGGTAAGAAGAGCAGTATCATTTTACCCATGTCATGCATTATCCAAAGCAACACAACTTAGTGCTGAGACAGACCAATTTTTCTAGAACTGGAAAAAATGAGATCCTGTGAGTGTCTGGTTTCTTCATCTGTGTAGATCACTGTCAAAAATACTTATTTATTTCTTTTCCCAACCAGATTGCCTTGTGACTGAGAGGCAGGGAATATATGGGAGGAAAGCATATAGGACTCTGAAGGACAACAAAGGGATCTTGGATGTAACAGTAGTCACAGATTACATCAGAAACTCTACCTTTGAGTAATATCTTTTTTGTGGATCTTTCTAATGGCCCATGAGCACCTCCTGTGTTCCATACACCTCACCAACACACACCACCATTTTATTGACAGTTCCCTGTGTGTTTTTAGTGAGATCAAGTTTTTGCAGATCACCAGTGCACACATGCAGAAAATTCTTCTGACTCTGTAAGTGTGACCTGGGAGAAATAAACTTGAGTGTTCATTACCACCCTAGGAAAAGTATAAAGGAGGTTATTAGTAACACACTTAACTTTGAACCTTAAGAATTCTGCCGTAAGATGAAATAAGACCTGTGAAACTGGTATAACCACAGAAGAAATTAGAGTCTCAGAATCACTAATAGGATGGACAGAAGATATTTCTGTGCTGAAGAAAGCTATAAAAGACAACAAATAGTGATTATTTCTCAAATGGAAATGTAAAAACAAAATTTAAAGGATACAAAAATTCAGGAAAATGTGGTATCACCAAAGGAACACAAAAATCTTTCAGAAACATACTTCAAAGAAATTTTGATTTTTCTGATAAAGAATTTAAAGTAACTGTTTGAGAAAGTTCAGTGAGTTATAAAAAAATGCAGGCATGGCCAATTAAATTGGAAAAATAATGCACAAACAAAATTGGATAATTTAACAAAGATATTATAAAAAATTAAACAGAAATTCTGGAGGTGAAGAATATAATATCAAATGAAAAAGATGAAAAAACATTATCTGACTCCATTAGACAGGAAACATAAGAATAATGGGTACCCTAGAAGGTGAAGAGAAAAAAAAGGGAACAGAGAGCACATTTAAAGAAATAATTGCTGAAAACTTCCCAAATCTAGGGAAGGAAATGAACATATAAGTCAATAAAGTTAACAGAATACTCAATTATTTAAAATAAAAAAACTACACCAAGACATATAATTGTGCAACTATCAGAACTTCAAGACAAAGAAAGAATTTTAAAAGTTGCCATGGGAAAAAAAATACATAACAAGTAACATAAAAAAGTACTACCAAGATGCTCTCATTAGACTTGTCAACAGAAATCCTACAGTACAGAAGAAGTGGAATTATGTTTTCAAAATGCTGTAAGATAAAAACTGCTAGCTAAGAATACTATATCCAACAAAACTGTCTCTCAGATTCAAGGGAGAAATAAAGGTTTTTTAAATAAAGAAACACTGAAAGATTTTGCTGCCGTGAGACTTCTTCTAGAAGAAATGTTAAAAGTGACTCTCTTCTCTAACCAAAGAGAAGAAACTTCACAAAAAGTTAAGCAAGGTAACAAATAGATATACAAAAGCAGGAAATAAAAACCAAAATGGCAGTAGCAAGTCCTCAGGTATCGCTAATCATTCTGAAAGCAAATGAACTGAACTCACCAATTAAAAGACAAAGAATGGGCTAAATGAATTAATAAACAAAACCAACCATGTGCTGTTTGCCAAAAACACACCTAAGATGTAGAGATAAACATGGACTTAAGTGAAGGGATGGATAAAGGTGCTCCAAGTCAATAGTGCATCTGGAAAAGCTGGAACTGTTATGCTAATTTCAAATAAAATAGACTTCCAGCAAAAAACTTAACAAAAGATGAATAGTCATTATATAATAATACTCATTATATAATAATAAAGGGATCAGTACAACAGAAAGACAGCTCTAATTAATACTTAGGCACCCAATTAAGGAGTACCCAAACATGTAAAGCAAATCCTAAGAGATCTAAATAAGACATCAACAGCAACACCGTAATGTAATAGGAAACTTTAACACTATACACTCTCAGTAAAAGACATATTATCCAGACAGAAAGTCAATAAAGAAACAAGAGCTTGAAACAACAAATCAGAAGACATGCATTATGTATAAGTATATATATTGCATACTATGCAATATATTGCAAACTGTGCAATATATTGCATACTATGTATATATATATATATATATGTAGAGAGAGAGAGAATTTCACCCTAAAATAATAGGCTATACATTCTTTTCAAGTGCTCATGGGAATAGCCTCAAGGATAGACCATATGTTGGGATGTGTTGGGATGTATCAAGTTTCTTTAAATTTTCAAAGATTTAAATTGTATCTAGCATCTTTTCCAATCACAGTGGCATCAAACTAGAGACCAATCAAAAGAGGAGGTAGATGAAAACTGCAAAGGAGTAGAGAATAACCAACATACAGTTGAAAAACATTTGGGTCAATGAGGAAATCGAAGGGGAAATTTGAATATACCTGAGTCAAAAGAAAATGAATATATGACATCAGAATCTGTGGGATGCAGAAAAAGCAGTAATAAGAGGAAGATTCATAGTGACATAATCCTTCCTCAAGAAACAATTAGAAACACAAATAAAAATCTAAACCTTTACCTAAAGGAAATATACAAAGAAGATGAAAAGAACCCAAAATCTAGTAGAAGGAAAGAAATAATAAAACTTAGAGCAGAAATCACTGAAATAGATATAAAAAGGAGTATTCAAAAATCAATGAGACCAAGTTATTTTTTGAAACAATAAATAAAATAGGCCACTATTCAGATTCACACAAAGAGGAGAGAGAAAACACAATGAATAAAATGAGAAATAAAAGAAATAATCACAGAGTATAGTAGAAACACAAAGGATCATAAGAGAATACTATGTACAACTGTATGGCAACAAATTGGGTAACCTAGAAGAAACAAACATTTTTAGATGCATATAATGTAATAACACTATACCAGGAAGAAATAGAAATCATGAGTTGACTGATAACAAGCAAGGAAATTGAAAAAGCAGTTAAAAATCTCCTCAAAAGCAAAAGCTCTGGACCAGATGGTCTTACTGGTGAATTTAACCAAACATTCAGTGAAGAGTTAAGATCAATCCTTTTCAAACTTTTCCAAAAAAATTGAAGATGGCAAACTTCTAAGTACTTTCTGTGATACCAATATTATGCTGATTCCAAAACCAGATAAAGACAGCACCAAAAAAGAAAACAGTCATATCTGATGAATATTCATACAAAAATTCTCTACAAAATACTAAAAAATCAAATCCAGCAACATATTAAACAAATCATACATCACGATCAAGTAGGATTTATACCAGGGATGCAAAAATGGTTCAACATATGCAAATCAATAAATGTGATCAGTAAAAAACATACAAAAATCACATGATCATATCAATAGATGCAGAAAAAGCATTTGACAAGATTCAACATTGTTTTATGTTAAGTGCCCTCTAAAAGTGAATATAAATGGAATGTGCTTCGACATAATAAAGGCTGCATATGACAAACTGCAGCCAATATCATGCTCAGTGGAGAAAAACTGACAGCATTTTCTTCTAAAATCAGGAACAAGGAAAGAATGTCCACTCTCACCATTACTATTTAGTATAGTGTTGAAAATCCTGGCCAGTGCAATCAGATAAGGAAAAGATATGAAAGATATCCTAATTGGGAAAGAAAAATGAAATTATCACTATTCGTAGATGACATGACAATATCCAATGATTCAAGTAAAAAGCTACTAGATTAATAAACAAATACAGTAAAGTAGAAGAATGCAATATTAATATTAAAAAATATGTTGTGTTTCTGTATGGAGATAGTCAGATTGCAGAGAAAGAACTCAGGAAAACAACATCATTTATAACTGAATCAAAAGGAATACAAGATCTTGCAATAAACTTAACAAAAGAAGTGAAAGACCTACACTCTGGTAACTTTAAGATATGGTAAAAGAAGTAGAAGAGGACATAAAGAAATGGAAAACATATTCCATGCTCATTTTTGGAAGAAATAACATAGTTAAAATGGCCATCTTACCTAAAACAATCTACAGATTTAATACTATCCTCACCACTCCCTAAGATGTTCTTCACAGATATAGAACAAAAAAAATCATGGAATTTATTTGAACTATAAGAGAATAGAATAGCAGGATGGCAAGAACAATCCTTAGGAAGAAACAAAATTTTACTACAAAACAAAAATAATCACATCTATATAAGAGAATAAAAACAGCACTGCAACAGAATTTTGACCAAATTTTTGGCAAGGAGCCAAAGACAACTGGGAAAGGACAGTTTCTTACGTAAATGGTGTTGGAAAAACTGGATAGCCACATGCAAAAGGTTGAAACTAGATCACTACCTACCACCATATTCAAAGTGAATTAAAGTTTTATATGTAAGGCCTAAAACCATAAAATACATAGGAAAAAAGACATAGGCAAAATACTACTTGACATTGACCTAAGAGATGTCTTTAGGAACTCAACTCCCGTAGCAATGAAATAAAATCCAAAATAAAAAATGGGGTTGTATCAAACCAAAAAGCTGCATAGTGGAGGAAACTCCTCAAAAGAACAAAAGTCCTACTGAATGGGAAAAGGTATTTGCATATAGCACACATGACAAGGAGTTAGTATCCAAAATATATAAAGAACTCACAGAACTAAAAAACAGACAAACAAAAATCTAGCAATCTAATTAAAAATTGGCAGATGATCTCAGTTGACACATTTCTAAAGAAGACATACGAGTGGCCTATAGGCACATGAAAAGAAGTTTCACTCTGTCATTAGGGAAATGAAAATCAAATTATCAGTGAGATATCACCTCATACCTGTGAAAATGGCTATTATCCAAAAGAATGGAAACAAGTGCTGGAGGGGATGTGGAGAAATGGGAACTCTTATACATTGTTGATGGGAGTACATGATGGTAAAACCACTAGAAAATGCATTATGAAGATTTCTCAAAAAGTTAGAGTGGAAATCCCATATCACCCAGTTAGTTATTTCTCTACTGGGTATTTACCCTAAAAATAAAACAAAACTTATTCACAGAGATATATGCATATTAATATATGTTCATTGCAACTTATTTACAATAGCCAAGAGCTAGAAACAATCTAAATGTTAGAGAGTTTGTTCAATAAGAACAGACAACTATACACTTTTGCCAAAAAAAAAAGTAACACCAAACAAAACAAAACAGTTAAGTGAGTATAGGAATAGATGGGGGCATGGTGGGCAGCAAATAAGATAAAGGTGATTTATTTACATTTATGGAAAAAAAGGAAATAGTGATAAACTTACTGTATTATATATAATTATAAATTTACTATCATGTATACCTTTAACCTAGATAGTGTTATAATGCAATATTTCTTCAATAAAATCAAAAAAGACCAAAAATAAAATATATTTGATTTAAAAAAAATAGCAAGAACTAGTCAGTTGTGCTCTTGTAGCCCCTGCTCCAAAACATATTTTATAGGCAAACCAGGTTTAGGTTTGTATTAAACAAGAACTGAATACATTTTTAATTACCAAAAAAATTGGATAAATTGGGTTGTAAAATGTAATGCTACCAGTCAATAAAGTGGTCTCTTGATAGATGCAGCAACTGCTGTGGAATTAAGGGTATCATGCATAGTGAAAAAATCTATTTCAGATATCACACATTGTAAGATTTCTTTTGTTATCTTTCAAATGACCCATCTATAGATACAGAGAATATTACTGGTTGCCAGGAGATAGAAATGGAGGTGGAATGGGATGAATGCGACTATAAAGAGGTAGTATATACCTGAGTTCTTTTTATGTGGTGGAACAGTTCTGCATCCTGGTTACAAGAAATTAAATTACTAAGATCTACACACACAAACACACACACACACATACACAAGCAACACAAACACAGAGTGCATGTAAAACTGCTCAAACCTACTCAACATCTGAAGTCCTGAAGTCTAGTTTAGATCATTGTTCCTATGTCCATTTCCTGGTCTTAATATTGCACTACGGTTGTCGAAGATATCACCATGGTGGGAAGTTGGGTGGATTTCAAGTGACTCTCTGTATTACTTTTGCAATTTCCTGTGAACCTATAATAATTTCAAAATTAAAAAAAATGATGCCTTCCTACAATTATGATCATAAACAATTACATAATTGGGAATACTAGTCACATTTCTTGAAACAGAGCACTTTTTTTTTTTAAAGCACAGGCACAGGCAGGAATGAAGGTGTACAAGGTAGGAAGGGTCACTTTTACTTGTTTGTTGTTTAGTTGTTAACCTAGGTTGCTTCCCCTGGCTCTGGGTCTTGATCCAGTGACCTTGGGATGTATGTTGACTAGGGCTTTAGTAGACTAATCCACTAGGCCATGGGGATGCATTGAAACAGAAGACTCAAACAGTGCTTTTTCTCATAGATCTCATTTTAACATATGAAAAGCAAAAACATATTCAGTCATAACCCAGGTAATAAATTTTATTACCCAGGTAATAAATTTACACGAAATAGTGGATCATTCTTATTCAAATAACTTTCTATTGAACACTACTAAGTGAAAAAGATCTATTGGCATAAAATTTCATAAATACTGATGATTTATTGAGACTCAATTATTCAAAATAGACTGAAATGCTGAAATGCTCACAGATCTTCGTGAATTTAAGCTCTAAAAACTAATTTGCTATTTGGAATCATAATAAGTGAAATTTTCAATGACAATAATGATTTGCATCTTTATAAGGGACGGCAGCGGATCCTTTCTCTTATGCCCTGGGAATGTAAAATCCCTTATGGGAAATTAACTTCATTGTCATGATTAGGGTGTAAACACAGACACCAGAGTTTCCTGTATTGCCGATTGCAATGGGAAAGTCCTAGGGGAAAGCTAGTCCTATTTACACTCAAGTTCAAAAAATTATAAGCCATAAGTAGATGCCATGTGCCTTTGACAAGGTGACCTGATGTCAAATGTCTGCTTTTTCATCACATTATCTTAGCGAATTTATACTAGAAATTTTATCTATACCTCAGAATGACAGCTGGATCACTCAGAATATGAGATCTACGCTACAACTCTTTTGCTAATAAAGGGAGAAGATTCTGTGACTATATTTGGTCAACTTTGATATTCTCAAAGCCAATTCCTCAAGACAGTGGTGGTGAAAAAAGCATAAAGGGTCAGCACTGAGTGAGTTAATCAAGTTTCTATTTCTCTCTCTCCCTTTGCTGCTGAAAAATGAGGAAAAGTATTTATACTGAATAATGGCAAGCTCAAATGTATGGTGATCTGACTCTACTAGCTGCATTATTCTTAGCAGAATATAACAACATTGGAGGAATTAGAGATTTACCTTTCTTAAAGTTTTTCAGTATGCTATTTATAGAGAAAAGTTTATAAAGCATATTCGCTTAACATATTTTCACAAACTGAACAACTAATTTAATCAGATTATGATTCTCTTTCCTATCCCTTCTATGAAATCTGGGGAAGCATATTCGCTTAACATATTTTCACAAACTGAACAACTAATTTAATCAGATTATGATTCTCTTTCGTATCCCTTCTATGAAATCTGGAGAAGCATATTCCATTCCTTCATTAATACTCTGTCCAGTTAGAGTGGAACAGTGAAGGAGAATATGTAGAAACACTTGAGTGTATGGCTAGTTATTATTTTTAGGATATCAGATTTCTTATCAATACCTTCCATCAACTAATAGTGACATGGAATCTTATAGGAAGTAATCTGAAAATCCTGTAGACTCAAGTACTCACCTTCTTAAAAGCAGAATATCCCTATGGTATCTTGAATAGAGATGATGATTATCATCTTTATGGATGATCATCATAGAGGAATCGAGGTCTAAGAGGATAATGGAAACATGAGTATAAATTGGGAGTGAAGGACTAGATGAATGAGGAGAGTAAGGGGTGTATTTTTACTATGGAAGCTCATCAGCATGTAGGCTACTCCATCTCTCAGCCCACCATCCCTCCCTCTTCTAATAAAGACAAGAGCAGTTGTCAATTGCATCTTGTGCAGACAAGACAGTGAATTAAATTTGTGGGGAGTGTGTGACTGTTCGTTCAACCCTATGAAGCAGAGACTTATTTGATTTCTTCCATTTCATTCCCTTCGTAAATGAGAGTTCATAAAGAGAGAGATGTGTTCTCTGTTAATGGAATTTTCTTCTGTTCTTACAGATTTCTGAAGATGAGAATGCTGGCTAGAAATGATTCTTTAGTGACTGAATTTATTCTTGCTGGGTTAACAGACCATCCAGAGCTCCAGCAGCCCCTCTTTTACGTGTTTTTAATAATCTACATCATCACTGTTCTGGGCAACCTTGCTTTAATCATCGTTATTGGTCTAAGTTCTCACCTCCACATTCCCATGTACTATTTCCTTTTCAACCTATCCTTCATTGATCTCTGCTACTCTTCTGTTTTCACCCCTAAGATGCTGATAAACTTTGTATCAAGAAAGAATGTCATCTCCTATATTGGGTGCATGACTCAACTCTTTTTCTTTCTTTTTTTTGTCATCTCAGAATGCTATATGTTGACCTCGATGGCCTACGACCGTTAT